>JASDQU010587354.1:55624-66900 GCA_032191745.1 Picea mariana | reverse complement strand
GATCAGGTGTTTGTTGGTGTATGACCCTCTTTGAAGGTGGGCATGACCACATGAGGGATGTATCCCATATGCAATGATGATAAAGTTAAAAAGGTCACCTTGAGAATTATATGGACATGTGTAAACCTCTCCTAAAAGTTATGGTAGAGGTTTGACTGTCCTATAATTCTCTTTGTCAAGAGATCTCACCCATGAAGTAGATCTATGATCTTGGACTTTTTCTGAGCATATATTCAGTGGCTATTCATCTCTTGTGCAAGTCATGAACTCCTTCACTGTTCAAAGGTAAGACACCTAGAGGTAAGTTCTTTTATGATGCAGTTCTATGTGTTTCTAGTTTAGATCTGTTTGAAGTTCATTGGTTAAGTTTCCTATTGCTCAGATCTGTCATAAATTGCTAGATCTATTATTCTATTGTTTAGATCTAATACTAACTTGCTAGATCTATTTTGTATTGATTAGATCTGATACTTAATTACTTAGATCTGCTATCTAATGTTGAAACTGATCTATCTAACTTATTAAAGAGAAGTTTATCTAATTATTGTTTATGAACAGAACTCTAGATCTAAACTTTTGTGCACACTCAGAAATAAGTTTGTATGATCAGTACTACTTGTTGTTTACATTCTGATATTGTTCTCCTAATTCTGATCTGACTATTCAGCAATCTACAATTCAGATAGCTTTACTTTTCTGTTCTAAAACTTGATTTTATTTAGATCTTTGCTGTTCTATCTGACAGAATTTTAAAAGACAGTGATTTTCTGCTTTACCTCTCTAATTCTAACAATACACATTATACATTGGGATGTTGTTGGACACCTAAAAGTGTCAAAATTGGTTAGTGGTCATCCAAAACCACCAGATACATGGTATCAATTGGTCAGTGGTTATCCCAAACCACGGATTCAGAGAGCACTTTCAGTGATACATTGATATTAGAGTGGTGAAACTACATGTTCACCAATTAGCAGAAGACATCAGATTCTTCCAGCTAAAATACTTGGCAAAATGATCAAATTGTCAAGCAATAAGGGAATGTTCAGATATTGCAGTTGTTCACTTCCATATCTCAGCTCTCTTCCAGTTCATTTCAGGTGAACCATTCAGCATCTAGATTGGCGCTTTTTCAAGCTGTTCTTCATTGAGGCTCAGCACGGGAGTTTTAGTATGAAGACTTGGAATTGCTACCAGTTTATGCTTTATTGTTGGTATTATTGATCGGACTTGTGATTGAGGAGGGGTTTGTTAGCCTATGACTTACCTTAACCAATCACTAAGTCTAATTGTCACATATTTTTGTATTATTCATTTAGGATATTAGTAATATATCCTCAAGTGATGACTAATGATTTAGTTAAGATTGCCTAGCCTAGTCGTCATGCATGATTTTAGGATCTAGAGCAAATCTCTCTATGAGGTGGCATCACCCATTGTACTATAAATATGTAACATTGGTGTGAATACTTGAGTGTTGGCTAGTGAGCCTTTTTCGTCATCTTGTTGTTCTTATGCTTGTTTTATCAAAAGCAAAGCCTCAAAGCTTAAGCTAATAATAATTAAACAAGTACAAGGAAATAGCTTAAATAACAGGCAACTACAATTGACACAATCAAAGTTATTTAAGAGATTTATGAGGAGGAGGTTATTTTGATTGTTGGGATCTTTCTAAGCATGTAAGATTTTTGGTTGTAGAAACCCCTTCTTTTTATTAAAATAAACAATGTATGGATGACACTTGCTTAGTCATAAGGTTGACAAGGGCGAGCAACCCTCAAGTATCAATATAGAAGATAGAAGTTAAAGTAGATAAGATAAGATAAGACCCCAACAATCTCATAGTAGGTGGGGCATTGGAAAATGAAATGCTCCTCCATCTTTGGCTCCTGTAAGTGACATAACTTGCAAATCATGTCTCACCATGAGATATGGTAGTTGGTTTCAACTCAGAGTCTACAAATAAGATAAGATAATTTTATTAATGTCCAAAAAATGACCACAAAAGTAGGTCGATGGCACTGTTGAGTACACAAGTGTCAATACATAGTGGAATTGCAAACAACGGTTCCTACATAAAGCAAGATGTAGAAAGTAGGTAAAATAAAGTGAGGTACAGCTTTAAGCTAAGACAAAATGAGCTTTGATAGCTGAAAACATATTTGGGAGAAATGGACCTGGGAACTGAAATACAAAGAGTGAAAGCAAATCAGGATCCACTAGCACTCACCCTACTAACATCCAAGACTGAATGGAGGAAGTTATAGATAGAATGTTATTTGAAAGAGGAGTTGGAAGATAAATTGGTTTGTGCATTGTGTCATTATCTAGACAATGTTGCTCACCGTTGAGGCCTAGGTGCCCTCTTATGGCTACTCATGTGGTATCTGGATGGCCATGTCACTAGAGTCACTAGAAAGTAAGAATAGTTCCTTGAGCTCACACTGATCTAGAGTCAAATGCCATACTATTTATGAGTTGTCTTTTGGTACCCTTGGTAAATAAGAACACCAGGAAGAAGGAAGTGATCATGTGGCAAGAAGTTGGTCTAAAGGGTGGCATGAGAATCTAGGACTAAAATCTAAGGCCCCCCTGCATGTAAAGAGTCGAGAATCACTAGTTGATATACCGGATGGAATTAGAAAGTGCTCATGACTCGCAAAACTGACAATGAAACCACTTCATATCTCATAGTAAAGGGGATGGTGAAAAATGAAATGCTTCTCAATCTCAAACTCTCAAAGATGGCATAGCTGGCAAATCTTGTCTAACCGGTTTACTTGAACCCACTCTAAACTAGCTCAAAAGGATGGTGAATTCATGCATCTAGTCCGCCCCTCAACTCCATGAAATGCTCTACATAAAGGGCCATCTTCAGGTGTAACCTAGCTAGTGGATCTGTCTAAGTGATATGTTTATACTGTTGTAGAAGTCATCTCAAAAGATCTTGTTCAACTCTTACCTGGTAGATAGGAGGCAGCCAAGTGTATCAAGTAAGTATCTAAATGGGGGGAGGTCCATTGAAATACACACGGATGTTGAAAGATCAAAAACCCCCGCAAACCAACCACAAACCCATCTGAAAGAACTTGCCAAAGCAATGCCCTTTGATGAACAATAGGCTAGGTATGAGTACCGATCACAGCTCACCAGTGAATCCACATAGCCCCAAACACGATAGAGTGAGACCAGGCTGAATACGGTTTTAAGGTGAAGTGTGAGCAGGCACCAAACTTAACAAGGATGATGAGCGTGGAGACTATCTACTTGCATCTAATAAGCGTCAAAGGAGAAGGGTCTGCACCTTCTCAACCGTGGCCTGATCAGAGTCTAACAAACAAGGCCCCCAAACCTCTAAAGTGTAGAGAACTATGAGTCGGAAAATGGAATCCACGAGAGACATCCTGGATGAGATGTCCTAGAAGAGATATCGAAAGCATTGTCTCTCGATTAGGGCTAAGGTGTAAATTTTTCAAGCCTAGGTGACTACTTTCCTAATGTTCTCTTATTAAATAACTCAAAATAGATTTCTTTAACAGCAGAAAAATAATTTTCTAAACATTGTATCAATCACACAATAGCCGAAAAAAGAACAGCGAAAGAAATAAAACACATGCACAGAGTTCTCCATCTAATCAGCTTTTCATTCCTTTGATCAAGGCTTACAAGGTGACCTCTGTAACCTGCTTCAACCATCAGCTGTACAGTCATTAAAATCACTTCAAACAGCAGTGTACAACCAGATCTTAGATGTACGACCTGTGCATGAAGAAAGGACTGCTACAACAATGGTATGGCCTGTATGGCCTACTGTACTCCCTGGTCACTTCAGCAATCTGCTCCTCTCCTTCTCCTTGATGCACTCTGCCCTCTTCCAACCCTCTTATTGTCTTCTCATGTGTGTGATTGACCTCTCCTATCTTGTCCTATTTATGCTTTGAAAGAAGATAACTGATCTCCTCAATCCTAGTTGTCACCAATCTCAATCATGAGATGTACGGCCAAGATTAAATCCTAATCTAAGTCACTAATGTTCTAGATCTTCTAGAACAATTCACTTAGATTCCTAAGACTAGTGGACTTCAAAACATTAGACTTTCACTTTTTCTTTTATTTTTAAAATGAAATTACATGATAGAATTATTTTCCATTTTTCCTAAGTGGTCACTAAAAAAATGTCTCGAACCACTTCCTGCACATTCACACTGAACCTGTGCTAGAAGTTCTTTCTTGAGCTATATTTCTCAACATAAGAATCGTAGCCTTTGCTGACTCAAGGCTGGAGAGCATGTGTCAAACTAAAATGGGGCCCAAAGCACTGAACCCCCAAGTATGTGTGGGCACTGATGATCTTGATCTCCTCCCCTCTGAACAAGAAGTGGTGATCAAAGAAGACCTTTTTTGACCCGTTGAATATTGTAACTTTAGTTTTGCCCAAGTTGACTGTCAATATCTCTACAAACCCTCTGAGGAAGAGGCTAAGAGGATCACATCATTGACTAAAAGAAGAATAGAAATCAATACATGGTGGAGGAGGCCCATCACTGTAATAGATATGCTCATGAAGGAATGATTCCAACTCATTGATGTAAATCTCAAACAAGGAGGGAGATAGTAGGCACCCCTGCTCGAGTCCAATACTGCTCCTGATGAAATTTGACACTCCATGTATATGCAAAGATGAACCCAGATAGACTCGTATGGGTGCATGATGGATGCCAGGATCTCAGAAATGCCAATATCTCTAAGCCTCTAGAGTAGAGCTGCTCATGGAAACGAGTCAAAGGCTTTCCAAAAGTCTACGAAGCAGCAATAGACTTTCGAACAGCGATGTTGCACCTCCTCGATGATAGCTCAGAGTATGAGGATGTGATCACTGGTTTGATAGGCAGGTCAAAAACCACCCTGTCCTCTAGTTCTAAAGTGTCTCTGCTCAAGCTCCTCAAAAAGCCTCAGATGGAGGGCAGTAGCATAGAGCTTCAAAAAATGTATGACCAACCATAATCGTCTTGTAATTGTTAGGATCTGCACTAGAACCCAATTTGTGAATGGGGTGGAAAGTATGGTAGAGTAGTAGATAAGTTCTTTTGAGATTATGCTATCAGAAAGCTGTGAGAGCAGATGACTGTAATGAATTGTCAAGACTGAGATAAGTATTTCTCATATTAGAGAGTAGTTTTCCCCTCTATTGAGGTTTTTCCCACTGTAAGCCATGTGTTATCGATTGGAATGTTGTTTATGGTATAGAATAGCACTGAATGCATGTCCGATAAATAATGGTAACTGTTTTGTGAATATAAGTTTAAGTTCTGTTCATTCCAGTGATTGACTTTTTATTCTGATAGCTGTTTATGTTCTGTGTTTGAGTTGATTTTGATGATGACAACTGTGATATGCATCCATTAATCTGTATATATGTGTGTGATTTTCTCAGGCCAGAAGACTTTTGGTGAGTTTAGGAGCCAACATGTACATATAGATAAACATGTATGCCGGGCTGGTTGGTAATTATTTAAAGAAAGCTTAAAAATGTAGGATTTTATACAGGTGCATAACAAAATAAAATACACATACAAATGTGGAAAGAATAATAAATCTTATTGACACCAGCTTCAACAAGGCTCCCTGCATCACATATACCACTCTCTCAAGTTAATTATCTCTCATTACATTACTATATAGCACCCTAAGTTAGGTATGTGTTTTTAACCACCTAACCACTAACCTTAACATCTAAATGTTACAACGGTTACAAAACACTAACATTAATGTCTACTAACTTAAAGTTCACATGATATAAAAGATATACTTGATACTTAGTTGGAGTTCAATGTTTGCTCCTCCAACGTCACAACAACTGAACTTTAAAACTGGTTTGTCTCCAAGAGCTCTAATCTCTGTTACAGCAAGAGCTCCAAAACTCAAACTCAAAATTTGACACCTTCATAACCCTTTCAAATGAGAGATGCTAATGTAAAACTTGACCCCTGATTCGACACTGAGTGCCTTCTCAAATATTTATACTCCTTCACTGACAATCATGTCTAGTAACTTAATGTTAACATAATCTAAAAGATATATTCAATACCGAGTAGAAGCTCAATGTTTGCTCCTTCAACAAAAAATTCGTTGTAAATCGGTTGATAGCAAGCAATTAAGATTCAAGAATAGAACTACTCTGTGACCAACCTCTCACTACATGTTCTTGTTATCAGCAAAGTGGAAATAAGGACCATACAGGAACAAACACACAATAAACTACAGTTCAATACCTATAAAGCAAATACGTTCAATCAAAATTAAGCTCTCTGCTTACCAAAGAAACAACAGGACGGGCAACCTGCACAGTTTGGAGTAACGTGACAGAACTGAAGTCCCAAAGGCGCAATGTCGCATCCAAAGATGCTGTCCAGCATTGGCAAACAATTTTAATCATGGGGCCACTGACAGGTACAACAATGACTGTCGTGACTAGCCCTCTGTGGCCTGCCAACTCCGTTACCTGCATATAAATGATGGYAGTAACTGTAAGCAGACCCCTGTAAGAAACAAATGCAATTTTTGCTACAATCTCATCTCTTTTGGTCTGCAGTAAAGTAATCAGTTTATTTCTCCAYTAATCACGTTATATCATGACTCATTTATTTTTCTTGCCATGCCCCGAAAATAACCTACATCGTGAAAATGTGCTATAATCCATCCCTACATCCCAAACAGACACAAGCATTGAACAGAGACCCGCTGGATCTCGTCTCAGGGGACTCTGATGATCAAACTTGCATGTCTGAGAGTCAAAGCCTGCTGCTGCAGCAGACCACTGATAGTCTAAAGTTCAAATCCCATGGGGATAAAAGTAAAGTAACAGGAAAGAACTCAGTCCTGCTTATGAGCATGGCGATAATATAAATGAAAATTAACAGAAAGCACTAAAAGGTCTTTTTAGTTGCTAAAAAATAACATTGTAAATGGTATTCATCATTAACAGAAGAGCAGATGGGATGGGAATGAAATAACAACAAAAATAAGCTTACCAGCATACCGGTGGCCACGCTATAGACTGAAACAGTGTTGCCAGTACAAACGAGCAGCTTTTTTCCATCGTTGGAGAATGCTGGCTGACTACTCACAAGATTGCACCCTCCAGTGGTAACCATTATGCCCTCTGAATGCCTCTTCCCTGAACAACTTGTATGTTCTGCTCCTTGCAACAACAAACAATAACGAATAAATGCTCGACCCACTTACTTCCTAGATCAATAAATTTCCAGTGTAAACTTGTGTTTTATTTGCAACAGAGTTCCAGCAGCCTCCGAGAAGGGTAAAGGAACGAATTTGACAATAGGGTTGTAGAAGGGTATAAGATCCCTCCCACGCCTAATTTACTTGTGTTTTATTTGCAACAGAGTTCCAGCAGCCTCCGAGAAGGCAAAGGGAACGAATTTGACAATAGGGTTGTAGCAGGGTTTAAGATCCCACCCACGCCTAATTTTTTTATCGTTTTTATTTGCGTGTGAAGTGAGACAATCCAATTTTGACAATCTAAATTTCCTTGTATCGAATCGAAGGATGCTATTTAGGCCATAAGAGGCTATTTTGCTCATAGTTAGCGACCGGGCATAGTTGAAATCACCTTTTGGTCAAAGGTGTAACTATTAAAAAAAAAATGGCAATAGATTTTTTTTTAAATTGATTTTTAATGTTATATATTTTCTTCGAATCTTAAATGGTTTTCCAAACTTAAAAGCTCTTAAGCTCTTGTAATTGTTACTAGCATCTCATTTTCTTCGGATAGTTACTAAGTTATAACAGGGGGTTTGTTATCTTTAGAGGAAAAAAAACAAACATAAAGGGAAAGTCCAATAGAATTGGAGTGGATATATTGCATAAAGATAAATCTTTTCGATTATTTTTTGTTTTGTTTTTTTTAATGGAAGTCTCACAAGATTTCAACAAAAATCTATTTGTAATAAAGTTCTAGCAGTCTCCAAGAAGGGTAAGGGAACAAATTTGAGGATAGGGTTGTAGCATAGTTTAAGATCCCTTTCACTTGGCTAATTTTTTTTATCGCTTTTCTTTATATGTGAAGTGAGACAACCCAAATTTAACATTCTAAATTTCCTTGTATCGAAGTATTTCATGTTAAAAACCCTAAATTTCTTGTAATCATTATTATTGGTGTTCAAAATTTAAAAGCTCTTGTAATTGTCGCTAGCATATCATCTTCCTCGAATGTCTACTAAGTTATGATACATTTTGCCACATTTAGGGGCGGGGGGGGGTTGTAAAAAAATACCGAACAAATGGAAAGGGAAAGTCCAAGAGAATTGGGGTGGAAATATTGCATAAAGATAAGAGTAGCGTATTTTTTTGTTTTTTTTTAAGGTGGTGGACGATCAGTTAAATATGGTCCATGTGTTTTTTATTTAAATCATTTAAATATGGTCCACGTGTTTTTTATTTAGTTGTACATGGATGGTAATCACATATCTAGTGTTAACCAAAAGGAGCTTCTGACACGTTAATGGTGGAAGGACATGACAAAGGAGGTTGCGAGATCCTATTCACCTTCAAATCAACCCAAGATCTATTGCAATTGATGTTTCTAATGGAAGCCTCGCAAGGTTCCAACAAAAAATTATTTGCAACAGAGTTCTAAGCCTCCGAGAAGGATAGGGGATCATATTTGAGAATAGGGTTGTAGCAAGGTTGAATATCCATCCCTCATATCAAACAAGAGTTAAATGGGGAAGCAGACAAATGTGCAAGGATTGACTCAAGGTTAAACAAAGGCAATTTGGTAATTAATGGGGAATTAAGGATTCGTCCCCTCCCTTAATCTCATGATGATTGAATTAAATGGTAAGGACGAACGACGATGATCCAAGGTCTTTCGGCCACTACTCGCACACTCCATGATCCTTTGGAGTTATTTCACTCATTGTCACAACATGTGTGGATTTGAGTTTTTAAGGAAGGCAGCCATGGGTCCAATGATCATTGATGCGGACGACGGAGGAAAGAGGAACGACCAATAAATTTGAATGCTTGCAGACTTCATCTTCTATCCCATCCAGCTCTGTGGAAATTGCTCTTTGGCTCTAAGATATCCTTGCATGCAATGCAATTTCAGTCTTCTTGTTTTAAATTTGCGCAATCGTGAAGTTCTTTTCGATGGTCAATTTTCTTGTCTATGGGACGAAATTATTGTTTGGAAATACCAAGTTACAGAGCTGAGATTAGGGGTTTCTTCCTTCCTCTTCTCTGGTCTTAGTTTTGCCTCTTATTTTCAATTCGCCCACCCTTTCATTAATCTTCTACCCCAAATTGTCAGCACTGATTTCTTTCTTGGTTTGTTAAGTTGTCTTTGGGGTTTTTGTTCCCGCAAGGGAATCTTAGTCGTGTTAATTTCAAGCCCTTCAAGCATCAAAGTGTCAAATTCAAGCCCCATATTCAGATTCCCAATACCGAGACCTACCAAAATTTGGACTTTCATTATCCAACTGCTGGGGTTATTTTGGGACAAATTATTAATTGTTTTTTGTGTGCAAAGATCTGGAAGTGTGAAAGAGCATAATTGAGAGAATATCTAGCAATGAACCTATCATGGAGTGAGATTAAACGCATCTTAAGGAGGCATGAGGACATCTTTGAGGGTTCCAGGAATCAAAATGGAGAATTTGCAGTCAAATTCAACAATATAGAGCATATGGTAAATGCCCTCTTTCACGTAATTGATAACTTAGAGCAAGAAAGGTAGAGAACGTGTGCAGTTGAGCAAATGGTGGCAATATTGTTGCAAAGAATGGACACCATGGAACAGGAACTCAAGCAATGTAGAGCAAGAGAGGAAGAAAGACAATAGATAAATGAATTAGACTAGACTTTAGTGAGGCTTCTTCAATGAATGGACACATTAGAACATGAATGCAATCATTTCAAAGCAAGGGCATTCCCCCAACACTCCAATTCAAGATCTAAAAATCAAATATCAAGGAATTCTCAAGCTAGACAATCTAGTGTTGACCAAGAAGGATGGGAAGCAAAGCTAATGGATATTGAAAACGACATGCCAAGTCAAGTTGAAATGCAAGAAAAAACTGAAAATGATTCAACATCTTGAATATGCATTTTAAATGTTTTTTTGTTGATGGGCCAATATATCAGAATATATGGCAGTTGGCTTGTGTGTGTGAGAGAGAGTGTGTGTGTGAGAGAGAGAGAGGGAGATCTATCCCACTTGCCTAATTTTGGGTGTTGTTTTGCTTTGCATGTGAAGTGAGACAACCCAATTCTAATATTCTAAATTTCATTGCATTGAAGTTGTTTGTGTTAAAAACCCTAAGATTCTTGTAATTATTATTATTGGTATTAAAACTTAAAAGCTCTTGTAATTGTCATTGGCATCTTGTCTTCCTTGGATGTCTATTGAGTTATGATAGGTTTTGCCACCTTTAAGGAAGAAAAAAAAAAGCAAAACATACCAAACAAACAAAAAGGGAAAGTCCAAGGGAATTGGGATGGATATATTGCATAAAGGTAAGAGTAGCATTTGTTTTTAAGGTAATGGAGGATCCATTGAATATGGTCCATGGGTTTTTTATTTAAATCAGTTAAATATGGTCCACATGTTTTTTATTTAATTGTACATGGACAACAATAACATATTTATTGTCAATCAAAAGGAGCTTTTGACACGTTAATGGTGGAAGGACATGACAAAGGAAGTTGTGAGATTCTATTCACCTTTGAATCAACCCAAGATCTATCACAATCGATGCTTGTGATGGAAGTCTTGCAAGGTTCCAACAAAAATATGTTTGCAACAGAGTTCCAACAGCCTCCGAGAAGGATGGGGGAACAAATTTGAGAATAGGGTTGTTTAAGATCCCTCCCACTTGCCTAATTTTTTGTACTGTTTTTATTTGCATGTGAAGTGAGACAACCCGTCTCCAACATTCTAAATTTCCTTATATCGAAGTTGTTTGTGTTAAAAACCCTAAAATTCTTGTAATTATTATTATTAGTGTTCAAAACTTAGAAGCTCTTGTAATTGTCACTGGCATCTTGTCTTCCTTGGATGTCTATCGAGTTACGATAGGTATTGCCACCTTAAGAGGGGGGAAATGTAAAACATACCAAACAAATGAAAAGGGAAAGTCCAAGAGAATTGTGGTGGATATATTACATAGAGATAAGTTTTTTTTTTTTAGATAATAGAGACAATGTTAAATATGGTCCATGTGTTTTTTATTTAAATATGGTCCACGTGTTTTTTA
>JASDQU010587354.1:32023-48976 GCA_032191745.1 Picea mariana | reverse complement strand
TGTCTATCGAGTTATGATAGGTTTTGCCACTTTTAGGGGGAGAAGAAATGTAAAACATACCAAACAAACAAAAAGGGAAAGTCCAAGAGAATTGTGGTGGATATATTGCATAGAGATAAGAGTAGTGTTTTTTGTTTTTGTTTTTTCTTTATAGGTAATAGAGAATATATTAAATATGATCCATGTTCTTTTTATTTAAATATGTGAAATATGGTCCACATGTTTTTATTTATTTGTACATGGATAATAGTCACATATCTTGTGCCAATCAAAATGAGCTTTTGACACTTTAATGGTGGAAGGACATGACAAAGGAGCTTGTAAGATCCTATTCACCTTCAAATCAACCTGAGATCTATTGCAATTGATGTTTGTGATTGTTATAGCAAGATTTGCCTCACCCTGTGAAAACTTGCACAGAAGGCCTTTTACCATTTCCCTATGCATACTTGAAGTCCCTTTTTGCAAATCCCAGAGCTAAAAACATTATTTTTCCACATATACACGCTTTATCTATTATACAAATTGCGTATATGCAGGTTGCACCACTACAGCCTGTGTACATCGGGTTTTGTGCCCAAAATTAAAAAATGGTGTCCGATTTCCATGTCACGTCACAAGATCCTTGACCTTCCATATACTGGAAACGTTCTGACTCGACCCTTCAGTTCCACTTGAAGGCTATAAATGGGCCATATCCAAGCTATGGAAAAGAGGAGAAGAATTCAACTTTGAGAGCAAAGTTACTCTAGAGAAATTATTCACTTCATATTGAATCTGCATCCCTTTGTCCTTTTAAGTATGAACACATTATTCAACCCCCAAGCTCTTCTCTAATTGATTGAGAACCTCATTGTCTCTCTTATATGAGCTTGCCTTTGGTGGAGGATTGAAGTGGTGGAGGCCTAGCTTGAAGGGACACGAAAGTTTGTAATTCATTCACTTCTGTTGATTACATTTTAACAGAAATACTCTTTTCTCGTCCAATTAACATCTTGCAAATATTTGAATTGTTATTCCATGGGGGTATTTGTTATGAATGTTGATGGATTGTGCTATTGAATGTGCTAGCATTATATATTATCACCATATGCTTGTGTTTCTTGGTTGTTGAGGACAAGTTCCAGGTGTATTGCTTTGATTCAAGTGCTAAACGGTGGACTTCATCGAACGTCTAGACGAGGTAGGCCTTTTATCTTGTCTTGCTGACATATTTGTTTATATAACATACCTAAGATTAGAGTTGATTTCTGCAGTCATTTCCGTCTGTTGTGGTTTACCCCTAGCCATAGAGAGATTTTCCTCATAACATAATTGGCGACCATACTGCAGATAGAATCTTCTTTTTCCGGGTTTGGAGTGTTTTTCTCCTTAGATTGCTCTCGTTTATATTGAGTTTTTGTCGTCTGATTGCTTGATAGTCTATGTTCATTCGGAGTCTGAGTTTCTTAGCCTTTTCCTTAGCCTGGTTGTGTTTTAACACATATACGCGGGTTTTTACATGACAATCGCATACATATGTGTGTCGTCCTTTTGCAAGAGGCATATATACGCGCTTTTCCCCTGAATAGTCGCATACATCACCCTTTGTTGCTTGGTTGTTGGGTAATTTTTTATGGTTGTTGAGTCTTCCTGGGTCTCTGTTATGACTGTTAAGTGTCTGTGGAATGATAAGAAACCTTTCTTTGGTTGAATTTTTGGGTGGTGCCTTTCTCATCATCCTTTTCATTTGATTGTCCTTGCATCTTGGGCTGGGTGTTTGCTTCTTGATATCCTACTTGGTTTGTCTATGTTCACATACAATAGAGTTTTATATCAAGCTATTGTTCGGTCCTTGCATTTTCATTCTTTTATATTGAAAATACAAAAATATTAGGCATTTTACATTGTTGGCATTTGATCTTTTGAGTCTTTATTATTGATCTTAGTACATGTAAAGAAAGATTGTGTCTTATTTGGAATTGCAGAACTAAATTGAGCATTGCATTTTGAAAAGCATATCATTTATTGGGAATTGAAGTTAGGACTTTGCATTGTGTTCATATTCATCTATTTTACTTGCTGAGTCATAACATCATTAGTTTCACGACCGCACCTTTTTGAGTAAGCAAGGCCACTAAAAGCAACACTGATAATTTAAAATTGATTAGAAACAATTTTATTTTCTAGGGTGCACAAACTAGCTTAGGATTTAGAGCCTTGGAATAAGATTTTGTGAGTAAACTTCTCCAGGGCTATTAAATCAACATATGTGTCTGACTAAGGGAGTGGTGAAATCCATTTTATAATTGGTGATGTCAGGAGGCTCTGCTTACACCAGAGTTAAACACGAGGTTGCGTGAGGTTGGTTGAGGGGATATCCCCCCAATACCTTCTTAGCATTAGATATATTTATGGGGATCTATTCGTATATGGGGATCTTGCTAGTACCTTTACCTCTGTGAGAGGCGGTGCTTTCGAGGTTTTGGGCTTTGCTACCCTACCCATATGGTGGACCTGACTTATGATTGTTTGCCTGCGCATCGGTTATATCGTGGTTGCTTAGTTGCTTGACACAGGTACTACATAGGCTACTTGCAGGGGTTATTCTGCAGGTACCCTGGGTCAGATAAGGGTCAAACAACACACAACTTTTATGGAGGATTACCTCTTCTGGGGGATCTAACTGACTGGTTGTTAAGCCCACGAGGGCCCTTATAACTAATTATGATACCTCTGATCTTTAGCATGGAGTCTCAGGCCCCTCTTGGGTGAGGCATACCTACTTTAGGGAGGGAGGCCCCTTTCAACCACTTTATATTGTTTGTGTGCATATTGGTCATTTGTTTATTTTTGGTGCGCTCTTTGATTATTAGTTGACCTTAGGATTTTGTATTGTGCCGTGAGTTTTCATTATCGTGGATAGTGGAGTCCCTTTGGCTCCCTCATTTAATGCTACCTCCCCCATGACATTCACTCATTTCATGGGGACGAATCCGTCCGTGTTTCATAATGGTATGCAAAATCATGATACTTAACCAATGCCTTGGGCCTCTAATCATTTCTCATGGTATGCCAGACATGTCTTCACACTTGCCATCCTCTATCTCGTCTCCTTATGTGAATCCTAGTTTTCGGTCTGGGGGAATGATGCCTCCTTATTCTCCCTTTTTGTTTGGTGGGAGTCATATCCCTCAGACAACTCTTACGGTAGGAGGTTGGAATCTTCCTTCCTACGGATCCACTTTTCCAGGGACAAGTGCTCAAATGGGTGGTCATTCTACTTATTACACTTCGTCCATCTATCCTTCTTTTGTTATGTCGGTTCCTATGAACGCTTTTCCCATGGCGGACCTCCATCTGTCCTCTGGTATTTCATCCAGGGGGAGTCAGTTTTATAGTATGGGCAACCCCCTTCACGAAGTTCCTTCGTCTGGGGCAACACATATCCTCACATGAATAACCCCTATCATGTCGCTTTCTCTTCGCAAGCGACATCCTCAGTGTCGATGCCCTTACATTCCTTTATGAATCAGTATGGAGGAGGATACTATCATGCCAGACAGGGCCATGGTGTATACCAAAACCCTTCTTGGCCTGCAATTTCTCAAAATCAGTCTTTCTTGGAACCTTGGTCTCAAATGTCGCAACCAACTGCTGCCACAAGTCAGTCACTGCATGTCATACTGGCATTATATCACCAACCTCTGCTAGTCATGTTGGAAATTGGTCGACAACCTCTGCAAATCATGTTGAAGACCTACAACCATACGCTACAAGTCATGCTAGGGGCACAAGTCTAGTCACTGCTAGTCACACTGCACTTCCATCACCAACCTTTGCTAGTCATGTTGGGGATTCATCATCAACCTCTACTAGTCATGTTGAAGGTTCGTCACCAACCTCTGCAAGTCATGTTGGATATTTGCTACTAGCTTATGCAAGTCATGCCGAGAGCATGTCACCAGCCACTGCAAGTCATGCTGGGGGCATTCATACAATTGAGAAGCCTAGACGTGTAAAACGTAAACCCAAGCTCCTTTGTAGGATTTGCAAAGGAGATCACTTTACTTGTTTGTGCCTTGCTACTGTTGTGGTACCAGAAGCGTGGTCCTTACCTAGGGACCCTTCAGGTTCTAAGTTGTCTTTGGTTTCTCAACCTTCGTTGTTTGATACAATGGTCATGCCGATGCAATATTCGGTTGATACCCCTCTTCCTTTAGGGGATGATGCATCTCTTGACCTTTTTGTCTCGCATCGTGTTCAACCAGTAGTCGTGTCGATGCAATCTTTGACCGACGCCACTCCTATTTTTGGGGGCGATGCATCTACTGACCTTGTTGTCTCACATCCTATTCAACCAATGGTTGAAGAAGTGGTCATGTCGATGCAATCTTTGGCCGATCCCACTCTTCTCTTGAAGAGTGACAAGCCTAAGGAAGTGACATTGCCGATGCAATCTTCGGTCAATCCCACTCTTCTTTTGGAGAGTGATGCGTCCTTCGACCATGTCCTTAACATTTCTAGTCTTGTACCTTATGAACAAGGGAGCATTCTACTCTCTCCGAGCACGTTCCCTCCAAGTCTTAGGGTGGTTTCATTTGATTGGAATGATCTTGTAGAGCCTCAACTTCCTTCTTCTACACCCTTCCAAATAAGGGGCATTCTTCGATGTATTGTAGATAAGGTAACCTCTGCAAGTATTTTATCCCCCTCGTGTAGCACCACTTTTCACTCACTACTGTGTAGGTGTTACTACGCGAAATAACAACATTCTCTCTCACGATTAATCACATGCATTCAAAACAAGTTAAACACATTCAACACAGAGTAATCATACGATTTACTGCCATAATCAACAATCAATACTATTTAACATCAATTCATATACACAACATAATACATGATAAAATATAAGCATCACAGGCATGAAAAACATAACATTTAACATAAGGTGATACTTATCTTGAAACTAAGGTAATTCCACCAACCAGGTGCAGGCCTTCCATGAACCTCCCAGCCTTAGACCGCACTGCTCATCAGCTCAGCAGTAGGTCACCCCCGAGCTGGGACTAAGCTCCACCCCAAGGCAAGGAATCTTAGGCTAGGCTGAGGTTACAGGGAAAACACATAGTCACGAGGAAGGAATTATCTTCCAAGAACCACTCACGCTCACTGCCCACAGACCCTCATTCCCCACATGCTTGTTCCACCCCAGGAGTATACACCTTCTCTGTCACCTGGACAGTCCTTCGGCTGCTAACCTCCCTTGCCTTGGGTTACAGCAACAGACCGGACCGGAAGTCTCTAGGCTCTGTGGTAGCTACAGGGTTCATTCCAAGAGTCCTCTCCTTCCTCTGCGCACTCTCTCACCTAGAGAGAGACACTCACAAGCCAAACCACCTGTTCATCCAACCTCAAACACTCCTCTCGCCTGGAGAGAGTGTTTCACAACTGGTCACAAGCCATACGCAATCCCGCACTGTGCAGCTGCAATTACCCACGGAAATACAGACACTGACTTCCTCAAAACGGGTTCAGAAATGGAAAAATGGTCTCACGGTCACGGCTTCGGGACAGAGGCTTCACGCACAAGTTCCATTTCGGATAGAGGATGCACACAAATTCCCAGACACCACACAGGCTTTTCGGTTCAGAATATGTACGAGATTTTTCTGCAGAGGTTGGATCTGTCGTACCGCTCAAAGGCCGTATCCACTCAGGCCATCGGGTGGAATGGAGGAGAACCCCCATCATGTCTCATCTTCACCATTTTATTTGCATGGGTCGGGGCTGACACTTGTCGCCCTGGAAACTACATGCGTTTACCCAACACGCATCACCTTCCTCATGGTTAGGAACTTAGGATAAAACATGAAATGCTCATGCCTTTTTGGAATAATATTAAAATATTATTCCCAAGGCTGAAGCCCCCTAGGCTTAACACTTAGCCCATTTTCCCACCTTCCAGCCCCTAATCACTTGCCCATTCTGTGGAATCTTAGTCCACCATCACTCATTCATCGTGGTTGGTCTGCACGCAGCGACATTTTTATTTTTATTAATGTTCTGCATGATTACATATACAGAAGCAGGCTCTTGGCCTTCAACACTTAGGCTCCCTGGCCTAATAATCACATAAGCCCACCAGCTTATATAAACTTGGCTCACCAGCCTATAAACATACTTACAATTCATAATGCAAGATTTACATCAAGGCTCGGCCTTGGGGACATTACAATCCCCCTCCCTTATTTTTGCATTGTCCTCAGTGCAACTTTCACACAACATCAACAATATTTCCAAATCTTCAAAAATATGTGGGTATTACACCTGCATAGCGTCGTCATGCTCCCATGTCACATCCTTAGGACCGTACCAGGTCCACTGGACCTTTACAAGCTCAATAGCTCGATTCCAGAACTGTTTTATTTCCCTGTCCAATATGTGCACAGGATGCACTTGCAGGACACCTTCTGATTCCACCTGGATCATATCCCAATCAATTACATGATTAACATCAGGTATATATATTTCTTAAGTAATGAAATATGAGACACTTTATGTATAGTCATGGATGTGGTAATACAAGCATATATGCAATGTATATATATGTATATACAAACAAATTTAATTACATTAAAACTGTATACAACATACACAACATACAATAAATAGAGAATTGTACTTATCTTTTGATTGAGAAGACCTCCCACCCCGGAACAGGAATATGACTCCATCGGGGCAATGGCTTCCCAAGATAGTCATGGTCCACAATCCTTATCCACATGGTCTAGGCCAAGGTACCAGACCTTAGCAGCACTCCAACCATTCAAACCTTGGCAGTACTCCAACCAACGGTCTCTCATTCCCCACATGTTTGTCCCACCCGGGAGTATACACCTTCACAAGCATAGTCCATCGGTGCTACACCTCCCTTCCTTGGGCTCAGCAACAGGCCGGACCGGAAGTCTTAGAGCACCGTGGCTCCAGGAGTTCCAACTGCCCTCAAAGGTTTCCAAGCAGCATCTTCTCGAGATACTCTTGTAGCCAACATTTTAACTTTTATCAACATCATCTCATCTGCATCAACCACATGCAGTTATCATGAGAAAACATAAAAGAATTCATTTAGGAATTCCATTTAATTCGAAAGGATATTCAACTTTTATTCCCAAAACATGACATTCTATTTCAGGATTCATATTGGTTGTTGCCATATTATGAATGCAACCATCCTTGTGATTTTCTACAGGCACCAAATTGCATACAATTTTCCTACAAGACTTCATCTTGCATACCGCAAACAATTGTCAGTATTTTCTGTACATCATAATTCAACTTGTACAACATCTTATGCAATAATCTTAGAATTTCTGCACCTAGCAATTCAATCACAATTACCAAACAACTTGACCAATAGAATGACTCGTCATTCTATGCATATGCATGTCCATAATTAACAACAACAAGTTTATTATTTGCAATTTTCTGGATATAATTTTTATTTTTTTTAATGTAGTCTCTATTCTTGTGACTACTTGGCTTGCAACTTTCCTGTTGCAATGTTTAACAGTTCCTGAAATGTTCTCAACTTCAGGGGTTAGCAATATTTCCGCCATTAGCATAATTAATTCCATGCAATAATATATATGCATGTACTTACAAAACATATTCATCCATTGCACTAAGTATACAATTATGTCACTTATTATGCATGAGTGCAATTCTCAATGCATTCTTATTCAGTGCACCTTGCATTGATTTACATAATGTTCTCTATCTCAGTCATGTATCTTACCATCCATGAGTTGGAATTATGGCCCATGTGTTGCCACATTCTCCATACACTTCCTATTATCTCCCCAATTAATTGGATGCCTTCCTTTCCGACCCGAACACTACACCAAGATTATAATTTTGTGGTGTTCATTAGAGTTAGCAAAAAGGTTGTAGCCCAGTTTTATTTAAAAGTAGGAAGCTTTTAGTACCTGGTGTGGCTCATAATCCTTCCATATCTATACCTGGCCATATCCAACCATGTCCTGGTCTCATATGTGACTAGCTTTCTGACATTCATTCTTGTAACAAGTTCTTATCTTTTAATTCTTTGGTTATTACCCCATAACCAAATTAACATGACATTCTACTATGTCAACGTGTGCATTCAAAAGCTAAAAAGCTTTGAATTAATACAGACCTACAGCCTTTACCACCTCCAGTGGTGTGCATTCAAATAATATAATCATGTGATTTTATAATATAGCTCTGGCTGAGGAAATTCTTACCAAAATTTCCATTCATCAATTATGAAAAAAGAGTGATAAAAACTCATATCTGCATGATTGCCATTAAATTATACTACTTGAATATCTGATAGTAGTAGAAGCTTTCATGCTTCTTTTATCAAACTTATAACCAACACTTCAGCTCTCTGTTGCTTCCTTCATTATGCAACAACATCGCCAACAACACTTGCAACATGTAAGCATTCTTTTCTCTGGCTGACCCAACGAGCCATAACATACTTGCTACCACAAATTGCAACAACTTCTTTCTCCCTATGACACTTTTTCTTGCTGATCCCAGAAGTATTCAATTCTTCTAGGATTCCTGAATCTTCTTGTGCTCTCCACTGTAATCATTGTGCATGATTATTCCTGCCCTTAGCACTTTCGATGCAATTTCCCCACCTCAGCGGGGTCCGCTGACCTCCCAGTCAATGGGTCTTCAACTCTCGGAGCTGGAGCAACTCTTTGGGTTCTTACTAGAACCTCCATGTAACAACTCCATAGGCCTCGCGCGAAAACTCACCCACGAGAACTAGCGGCGACACAAGTTTCTCCCACATGGCCACCGGTTAAGACCATGCACCTATCCAAAAGGAGTTTCGGGATTTCGTGTACCGAGTGTTTCGATATGAGTCACCCTCGACTCTCTCTATCTCGAAATCCGAAACAAGAGTCTGGTGTGTGCTAGCTCTTCTCTTAACTTCCACCGGCGTGACCTTTAGCTAAGACCTAGGGCCCAACTTCTAAACGCTACGGGACTTTACCCTTCGCGAACTTCGAGGATTAGCTCTCCTCCTTTCTCCCGAGGTCTGAACTCCCGAACCCCATTTGCCTCATATCAAAGGTCCACAACTTTCTGGATTCGATGATCCAAATCAATTCCTCGCAAATCGACAATTTGCGTTTCGGGGTTTCGAAAAACAATTTCTTCTCTTTTCTTCCGATCTCTAGTTTTCCGAAATCCACTTGAGTCATATCTAATGACTCAAAGCTCCTCGTAATCCACCGGCATGGATTATTTTTCGTGAATCCGGACTTCGCGGTTCACGAATTAGAAAACAATTCTCTTCCCTTTTCAACTTCTGTCTTCATAAAATTCAAGTGCATCAGATCAACGGTTGACACTCGCTGTGAATCAATGGTCTATAGCTCTCCTCGCGAATCAAAAGTTTGCGTTTCAGGATTTTCGAGAACAAATTCCTCTGTTCTCCCAACTTTGGATTTTCCGATTTCCCTGTGAAAGGAATCAACGGTTCGATCTTCCTTGAGATCAACGGTTCAATACCTCCCCTAAGTTTTCGAGTACTGAACGACTCTTAGCGTTATCCTCCTCGTAGTTGGCTGGATCCGACGGCTCACGGGTTTTTGGCACTTCTTCCTGGAAGCACTCCACCGTCCGATTCTACCCTTGTTAATCTTTTTCGTGATTCGGGACTTGGAGTGACCAAGAATTTGGCTTGCGCTCCAAGTTCATGACCCCTGAATTCACGAAATGATCCAACGGTTCAAACCAACCACGATCAATGACCCATATTTATTCTGGATCCTAGGGTGGCGAGTTTCTCCGTCCACTAACCACCTTTCAACTTTTGGCTATCTTACGGCCCGCGCGATTTCGCGAGTTCTCCATGGAGAATTCTGATCGTTCGTTCAAATTCTCAATGCCTTATTTCCAAATATCTTGGCGTCAATTCTTCTGGAATTGACTTCCTCCCTAACTTGAAGGATTTCGAATAATTCGAAGGCTTCGACGGTGTTTTCCTTCCCAATCTTTGGTTAATGAAATTTTAACTTCACCTTGCCGCACACTTGCGCTCGGCGTGTGAACTTGCACTGTTTCTCTCTGAGCTTTTAACTGACTCAGCCTCAAAGGGACTCGACTCTTCTATGTTTTTCGAAAGACTTTCTGGTGCCCGTCTGGTACCCTCTACGCTCGTCTCCTAGAATCTTTCGAACTTAAAACAAGTTCCCTCTATAAGCACTCCTTGCGCTTGATATGCACACTCTACTTACAAAAGCTCTACGTTATCTCTTATGAGCTTTGTTTTCTGAACTGGAAGCATTATGTGTCTCTTCCATTTATTTGCACTTTGTGGCAATTCAAATCAGTTCTGGCACTCGTCAACCTTTTACAATACAATGCGCAGATGACTAGAATTTGTCGGGCCTTCATTTCTTGACAATTCCTTCATCATTCATAAACAATCCAATTTAAGAAAATGTTTCAATTTCATGAATTTTCTGAGCTCTGCTCGGCTCTGTACTTTTTGGGACTTCGAGACTTCGGGTCTTCGGTACCCGGGAGTTCACGACGCAGTGACTCCCAACCTTTGTCATTCCAATTCCCGAATTCCAAAAATTCGGTTTCCATACTCTCCGGGCCCATAGCACAACTGTCACCCTTAAAATCCGCTACGATTCTTCCAATTCGGAGATTTCGGGACTTCGGGACTTCGGGTTTCGGGGTTTCAGTCCTTGAGTCTTCCAGTCTTGCTTTCCTTTCCAACCCCCGACTTCTGAAATTTTGATTTACTTTACCCTCTGGGCCCACATAACACAGTTGTCGCCCACAACCACGGTGGCACGTGGCACGTTCAGGAGGGTCCACATCACCTTTAACGACATCATCGGGTCCCACCACTCTCGCTTTTCTTCTCGACCCACTGGCACGTGGTACACACCTGTGTGTCCACATCCATTCCAAGTAAAATCCAACGATCAAATCTTTCTCAGATCTATGGCGCAGATCCTTTCGGGGTTTCGGGCATTGAAAGTTCGTGCAGCCCCACATCTCGAATTTCCATCTGCCGAAATCCCAAAAAAAAATACGGTTTATTCCTCTGTTGAATCGAACAGTCAACTCCCTTCCTACGATCTACGGTGTAGATCGTTTCAGGATTTCGGGTTTTGGGTTTCAGAGGTGTTCACCTTCCTCACTTCCCATCTCCCGACTTGCGAAATTCGAAAGGTTTTCATGACTAACTTGAGTGCAACTCCACCAAATCTAACGGTCGAGCCTTCCTCCCAGATCTACAACATAGATCTTCTCGGTTTTTCGGGTTTTCGGGAGTTCACGTATCATGATTCCCACGCTCTTGTGCAACTCTAAAGGGTTTTTAAACCCTGTGCACGTTTTCCCGATCTGACGGTCACGAGGGTTCACTACTTCCCTCCCGAACAGATCCTAAGGGTCCAACACTACTGGTGTGGAGTCCTCTCTCCTTGTGGCCATATACCACACCCGTTGCGGTTTCACAACACCGATATACCTCATGAGCTTAAAGGCACGGTCAAGTAGCTCCTTGACACTCTGGACCATACCAGGGTCCGAAATTGGTCCACCAGACACAATTTCTCCTCTCACCCTCGGTCCAAAGACCACTCCACTAGCCCATCTAGGCTCAGTGTCGAAAACTTGGCTCTAATACCAAACTGTAGCACCACTTTTCGCTCACTACTGTGTAGGTGTTACTACGCGGAATAACAACATTCTCACTCACAATTAATCACATGCATTCAAAACAAGTTAAACACATTCAACACAGAGTAATCATACAATTTACTGCCATAATCAACAATCAATACTATTTAACATCAATTTATATACACAACAGAATACATGATAAAATATAAGCATCACAGGCATGCAAAACATAACATTTAACATAAGGTGATACTTATCTTGAAACTAAGGTAATTCCACCAACCAGGTGCAGGCCTTCCACGAACCTCCCAGCCTTAGACCGCACTGCTGATCAACTCAGCAGTAGGTCACCCCCGAGCTGGGACTAAGCTCCACTCCAAGGCAAGGAATCCTAGGCTAGGCTAAGGTTACAGGGAAAACACATAGTCACGAGGAAGGCATTCTCTTCCAAGAACCACTCATGCTCACTACCCACAGACCCTCATTCCCCACATGCCTGTTCCACCCCAGAAGTATACACCTTCTCTGTCACCTGGACAGTCCTTCGACTGCTAACCTCCCTTGCCTTGGGTTACAGCAACAGAGCCGATCGAAAGTCTATGGGCTCTGTGGCAGCTACAGGGTTCATTCCAAGAGTCCTCTCCTTCCTCTGCGCACCCTCTCACCTAGAGAGAGACGCTCACAAGCCAAACCACCTATTCATCCAACCTCAAACACCCCTCTCACCTGGAGAGAGTGTTTCACAACTGGTCAGAAGCCATACACAGTCCGGCACTGTGCAACTACAATTACCCACGGAAATACAGACCACAGCTTCCTCAAAACGGGTTCAGAAATGGAAAAATGGTCTCACAGTCACGGCTTCGGGACAGAGGCTTCATGCACAAGTTCCATTTCGGATAGAGGATGCACACAGATTCCTAGACACCACACAGGCTTTTCGGTTCAGAATATGTACGAGGTTTTTCTGCAGAGGTTGGATCCGTCGTACCACTCAGAGGCCATATCCACTCAGGCCATCAGGTGGAATGGAGGAGAACCCCCATCACGTCTCATCTTCGCCATTTTATTTGCATGGGTCGAGGCTGGCACTTGTCACCTTGAAAACTGCATGTGTTTACCCAGCACGCATCACCTTCCTCATGGTTAGGAACTTAGGATAAAACATGAAATGCTCATGCCTTTTTGGAATAATATTAAAATACTATTCCCAAGGCTGAAGCCCCCTAGGCTTAACACTTAGCCCCTTTTCCCACCTTCCAGCCCCTAATCCCTTGCCCATTCTGTGGAAGTTTAGTCCCCCATCACTCATTCATCGTGGTCGGTCTGCACGCGGTGACGTTTTTATTTTTATTAATGTTCTGCATGATTACATATACAGAAGCAAGCTCTTGGCCTTCAACACTTAGGCTCCCTGGCCTAATAATCACATAAGCCCACCAGCTTATATAAACTTGGCTCACCAGACTATAAACATACTTACAATTCATAATGAAAGATTTACATCAGGGCTCGGCCTTGGGGACATTACACCTCGACTTGGAAAGCTTTGGGTTTTCCCAAGCTTGTGTCAGCTATCTGTGAGTTGTTGACTTTTGACAGAATTCCTGCATGGGAGCCTTGGCCTCCCCCATTATATGCCGCCTAGAAACCTCCCCAACGAGTCTGATTTAAGCTCTTTTCCGACTCTTTTAAAAAGCGAAAAGATTGTCGAGTGAACTTGTCCCTTTCACACTCGTTAATTGGATTTGAAAGGTCGTGAGTCTGATTTAATCTCTTTTTCGACTTTCTCAAAAAATGAAAAAGATTGTCGAGTGAACTTGTCTCTTTCACACTCATAAATTGGATTTGAAAGGTCATCTATTTGGTGCAATTTTATTCCTTTTTCAAACCAAGTAGACTAAGATTATGAAAAATTACATTTTTTAACGTTAAGTTGTAATTGCATCTCATTCTATTGCTTGTAGTATTGAGCCTATTATCAGTTCTCGCTTTTGCGTTATAAGCCTTTCACATCAACAGTTTGCATCATCAGCCAAGAAGAGCCTTGTTTACACCCTTTGCAGCTTGACACCCTATACCCAAGAGGAAACATTCCCCCGAGTGTCCATCTCCCGCAAGCACCTCCTTGCATTGAGCATAGGTATGTTCCACTGCTGGAACTAGTTTGCTTACTTGCGACACTCATTTCATCCTTTGTATCATAACATTCATTTGACTATGAAAAAACAAAAAATAATGGGTGGGAAAAGAATATTATCTTATATTAGCAGCAGTCATGTCGCCTTTGAACATAGCACACAATTTTTGAGTCCACTTGTCATCAAAATTATGGGTTTAGAATGACCCTAGGAAGTTGAGCTTGTTATGTAGAGTTCACTCCCCCAACTGGTTACTCTTCCAGTCCCTATGGAGAGTTTGATTGATGCCTCCTGCATCTCAAAGTTTCATCATTGAGTCTATGCTGCCATAGTCTTCCATATGTCTCATGCTCTCATTCAAAGGATGTCTATCAACCTATGTCGGCCACTCCTCAGAACTCTTGACTTTGCATGTCGACCATACCCTCAGTGTGTCTCAGAATTACATGAAGTTGTAGTCCTATTGCACACCCTAGCCCTATCATCCTCATTGGTAGGTAACCTTGAACCCAACAATCGACATTTCATCATTGGTTGTTGACTGGGTGGTTTCCCTTGTGTTCAATGACAACAAATCTATTCACACATTGGGATTCGTGTAGTGTCTTGGAGGCCATTAGCCTTATTGGTGGTTTCCTCGCCTTTGCCAACAATTTTCCTTACCGACTGCTATTTAGAGGGTCTTTTTCATATACTGCTTGCATCTGGTACACGTGAAAGACACATAGGGTCGTTGGTTCATGAACATGTTCTTCGTCTGATTTCCTCCAAATCATCAAGCTCCTGCTTTGTACCTCGTGCTGAATGATCAGAGATGCCTTAATGCTCTCCTTTCAACGGGTCTCCTTCCATCGACTTCAACTCATCTATTTTGGACACGAGACCTAGAGTCCTATGAGTACCTAAGGGCTTGCGTCATTAGTGGCAGGTTCTCTCGCCATTGACAGTTGGGAATACATCAATGTCTCTTGATCGATGGATTCTTCAACTGTTCGACCACGACAACTTTATTCATACTACTCGGTGCCTTGATACCTACTTTCATTATCGGTAGGTTGTCTCGCGTTTGTTAACAATATACCTTAATGACTGGTAATCAAACGAAGTCTCGTTGTGTTCTACCTCAACTCCTTTATTCACACGATGTAGACTTGCACTTTTGGCAGATTGTGTAGAAGACTTGAAGACATCATTTCATAGTCACAGCTTTTCTGAGTTGTTGCTAGTTTTCATTGGACCAGTACCTATGTGACCTCAGTGATCATGGGAGATCATATTGTACTCCATTGTATACAAATATCTTTAGATTGATTTTGAGATTGGTTTTACTGGGCCTTGTTCATGACTATGACAACCTCTGGCATGTAGCCACCTTTATGTTGCCTATTCATGGCCATGGGCAGCTGTTTGGTATATTTTCACATGGATATGCAGTGTAATTCAAATTGGCATCCATGTGAGCAAAGTCAATCTAGATCATAATGAGAAACTAGTTCTTCCAGTTGGGTCCCCATTACTCCACTTTTGGGTATTATAATGTATTTCGACCATTGCAGATACTCCTCTGACCTCACACATTAGGAGACATCTGTTATAGCAAGATTTGCCTCCCCCTATGCAAACTTGCACAAAACCCCTTTTTCCATTTCCCTATGCAAACTTGAAGTCCCTTTTTTTCAAATCCCAAAGCTAAAAACATTATTTTTCCACATATACACGCCCTATCTATTTTACATAATGCGTATACGCACCTTGCACCACTACAGCCTATGTACATCGGGTTTTGTGCCCAAAATTAAAAAATGGTGTCGGGTTTCCATGTCACGTCACGAGATTCATGATCCTTGACCTTCCATATAATGGAAACGTTTTGACTCGACCCTTCACTTCCACTTGAAGGCTATAAATGGGCCAAATCCGAGCTATGGAAAAGAGGAGAAGAATTCAACTTTGAGAGCAAAGTTACTCTCGAGAAATTATTCACTTCATATTGAGTCTGCATCCCTTTATCCTTTTAAGTCTGAACACATTGTTCAACCCCCAAGCTCTTCCCTACTTGATTGAGAACCTCATTGTCTCTCTTATACGAGCTTGCCTTTGGTGGAGGATTGAAGTGGTGGAGGCCCAGATGGAAGGGACTTAGTTTCTCGGTTCCGAACCGTGCCAACATAGAAGTTTGTAATTCATTCACTTATGCTGATTACATTTTAATAGAAATACTCTTTTCTCGTCCAATCAATATCTTGCAAATATTTGAATTGTTATTCCATGGGCGTATTTGTTATGAATGTTGATGGATTATGTTATTGAATGTGCTAACATTATATATTATAACCATATGCTTGCGTTTCTTGGTTGTTGAGGACAAGTTGCAGGTGTATTGCTTTGAGTCAAGTGCTCAACGATGGACTTCATCGAACGTCTAGACGAGGTAGACCTTTTATCTTGTCTTGCTAGCATATTTGTTTATATAGCATACTTGATATTAGAGTTGATTTCTGTAGTCATTTCCGTCTGTTGTGGTTTACCCCTAGCCATAGAGAGATTTTTCTCGTAATAGTGATGAAAGCCTTGCAATGTTCCAACAAAAATCTATTTGCAACAGAGTTCCAACAGCCTCAGAGAAGGACAGGGGAACACAATTGAGAATATGGTTGTAGCAAGGTTTAAGATTCCTCCCACTTGCCTAATCTTTTGTATTGTTTTTCTTTGCATGTGAAGTGAGACAACCCAATTCTAACATTTTAAATCTCCTTATACCGAAGATGTTCATGTTAAAAACCCTAAAATTCTTGTAATTCTTATTATTGGTGTTCAAAACTTAAAAGCTCTTGTAAATGTCACTAGCATCTTGTGTTCCTCTGATGTCCACTGAGTTGTGAAAGGTTTTTCCACCTTTGGGGGGCGAGGGGGGTGTAAAACATACCAAACAAAGAGAAAGGGAGTCCAAGAGAATTGGGGTGGATATATTGCATAAAGATAAGAGTAGCATTTTTTTTATTAATCCTTCATTTATAGGTAATGGAGGACCAGCTAAATATGGTCCATGTGTATTTTGTTGAAATCAGTTAAATATGGCCCACTTGTTTTTTGTTTATTTGTACATGGATGATAATCA
>JASDQU010587354.1:679-18979 GCA_032191745.1 Picea mariana | reverse complement strand
AAGGTTCAATGCTGGTTCGATTCTCTATACATGGTTGAGTCGCGGGAAGAGCTTGGAGCTTGCTTCTTCAAACTTTTTTAGATACAGATACAACTTCACAATTGGAACGGTTTAGACACTGGCATTTAGAGATTAGTTCAGGACATACTCCTTCATATTGATCTCCATAGGATCAAGACCTACTTCTTCGTATTAGGATTATTCAGATCAAGCTCCTTTTATTCCTATTACTCAAGACCCAATGACCAAGATCTAATATAAATCTTGCCCCCTATTTCCTACTACATGACATAGAGTAGGGTAGTTTCAACTTGCTATGAGGGCTACTCCTCCTGATTTCTTATTTTTCATGCAACGCTTCCCAAGTAAGTAAGTAACATAGCTTTGACATTCTCCTCAACCAGTAACACAACTATTCCTCGTTCTCCCTTCATGGCAACTTATCTCTATTCACTCCTCCTATCCCATATTCACTCTTCTCATCATTTATCATTCATGTTAATTGTCTTATGCTTGTACATAAGGCACCTAATTATAGTCTTACTTAATCCAGATTATCTTGAGAACGAAATGGAGGCAAATATATAACAAAGAAAAATAGAGATATATTGCAATAAACACAGAGATATAGTGATACACAATTTCTATTAATGAACGAAATTTACATGAACTATAAAATGTTAAGCGAACTAAACTCGCTAGAATGGTGGTAACTTATCTCTCAGAAGAGATGTAACGGCTACATGCATTCACAAGAAGATGTCTTTACAATGAGGCTCAAAAAGCCTTTTTAACATAAAGAATTAATGACAAAACCCTAACCCTAGAAGATGAAACACCAAAAGTTTTGTGGGATCCGATGTAACCCTTGAAGATGAAATGACAAAAGGTTTGTAGGCCCCGATGGGGGTAGTTGATATGTCCATTTCCGGAGGGCGTAACTTTTGCATACGATCTCTGTTTCGGGCGCCCGGTATACTATCAAAAAGGTCTAGCCAAGGAGTACACGTTTTGAATGGCTTAGTAGATAGAAAACATCGTTTNAGGGTAGTTTCAACTTGCTATGAGGGCTACTCCTCGTGATTTCTTATTTTTCATGCAACGCTCCCCAAGTAAGTAAGTAACATATCTTTGACATTCTCCCTGACCAGTAAGACAACTATTCTTCTTTCTCCCTTCATGGCAACTTATCTCTATTCACTCCTCCTATCCCATATTCGCTCTTCTCATCATTTATCATTCATGTTAATTGTCTTATGCTTGCACATAAGGTACCTAATTATAGTCTTACTTAATCCGGATTATCTTGAGAACGAAATGGAGGCAAATATATAACAAAGAAAAATAGAGATATATTGCAATAAACACAGAGATATAGTGATACACAATTTCTATTAATGAACGGAATTTACATGAACTATAAAATGTTGAGCGAAGTAAACTCGCAAGAATGGTGGTAACTTATCTCTTAGAAGAGATGTAATGGCTACATGCATTCACAAGAAGATGTCTTTACAATGAGGCTCAAAAAGCCTTTTTAACATAAAGAATTAATGAGAAAACCCTAACCCTAGAAGATGAAACACCAAAAGTTTTATGGGGCTCGATGTAACCCCTGAAGATGAAATGACAAAAGGTTTGTAGGCCCCGATGGGGGTAGTTGATACGTCCATTTCTGGAGGGCGTAACTTTTGCATACGATCTCTATTTGGGGCGCCTGGTATACTATCAGAAAGGTCTAGTGGAGGAGTACACGTTTTGAATGGCTTAGTAGATAGAAAAGATCGTAGAGGGCCTCAAAACAACCCCATAATTTTTGGACTTGAAACACCGTAGAAAAAATGCCAAGGTGGAAAACTGTGTTTTGAGCTAGTGGAATAGGTGGTTAGCCACGAATATCCACCTGGATCATTCCCCCCCCCCCACAAGGAAGAAATGGTCCCCATTGCATCAAGTTCTCATGGGGAGATGGGAAAGCTTTTGTTGAATCTAAACCTGGGTGAGGCGCTTGCCTTGTTGAAGAATTTGTCCTACTTGTACTTCGCATTAACTTGTTGAAGGATGTCATACACATGTTGGAGGGGTTGGATCCGTTCAATCTGTTATCCACAATTTTCAAGGCACAACTAAGGAGATGATGTTTAGAGGCCCTTAGGTTGCAGACATGGAGTATCAAGAGACAAATGAATGACAACATCCACATGCACAGATAGAGACTTGCATCACCACCATGCCACCTCGGTTCATCATGATGGAATTCACCACATCAGCTTGCTTCAGGAAGACGATGGGTCTTGCTCCATGAAGTACAAGTCAAGTATTGTGGTAAGTGTCACTTTAATATTTCAAGCATTTAAGTATGTCACATTTAAAGTTTCTTTTGATTATAGAATGTTTGCTTGGAAGTTATGCTCTATGCTCCGTTTCACCTTGGTGGTTGACATTGCACCGTAGTAAGTGGTCACCCTTAGGGATGGGTTTGCTATTGGAAGATCTCCTTCACAAGTCATCATGCCATTCTCGATAATACTTACCATTTGTCACACTTCACCCCTTATTTGTCTCCTTATCTTTTCTGATTTTCAGGTGTATTGACCCAAGAAGGGATTGTACCTCGTTTCATGGGAAGAAGGGATCCAAGGCCCAAAGGTTTGTAGCTAGAAAAAGATAAAATCCAATCATAAACATTCTAGATGTTCGCCCAAGGATCCCGAGGACAATGAAATGTCTCTCGTAAGAAACTGATGGGACTCATGAAAAATAACAATATAAAAATGTCAACCAAGGTAGAGCGTGTGTGGGCAATGTTTTCCATGCTTAGGTAGAAGCCCCACACATTGGCTTCAACTTGGGGAAGCATAATGTGACTAGGGTAGAGTCAAGGTGGACAATGTTTTTCATGCTTAGGTATAAGCCCCACCTTGGCTTCAACCTAGAAACATCTTACAAAACAAAAGGCAATAAATGGGCTTGGAAAAAGGATGCATTGAAAACGAAGCTGCAACACACCTTCACAAAGGCACCCATAGACGAGACATTGCAAACCCTTGTATGTCATGAACCCAATGCCCAAAAGTCTTAACCCCCTATCCACTTCATCTTCTCTACATGACTTTGAGAGGTTTCCACCTAGGAAACACTCCTTGACTTAAGGATTGATTCACCTAATAGGTCATCTTGTCAACACTCCCATACCTAAACTTGGCAAATTGCATAGGGTCTGTGAGAAGTTGTTTAATTTGATGAGGTATTTTTTGATGTACATGCTTAGATGACTCTTATATTAAATGTGATTTTACTTGCCATGATGCTTTGACTTGGAATTCTTGTAAAGCGTACTTGTCTGTCCTCCCGAAACATTCATAAGAGTTATGCATGATGTTTTAAGGTCTTTTCTTGATGTTTGTGTAATTGTCTACTTAGATGACATATTGATATTTAAAAAATCTTGTGAAGAACATGTTGGGCATGTGAAGCAAGTCCTAGATGTCTTGAAGAAAGAAAATTTGTTTTTAATGATGTTTGAATGTGAGTTTGGAAAGACCTCATTAGTTTACTTGGGACATATTGTTGGAGGGGGGCAATTGAAGATAGATCCCTCAAAGTTCAAAGTCATTTTAGATTGGCCCAAGCTCAACAATGTAATAGAGGTTAGAAGATTTTTGGGAGCAACCCAATATTGGAGAAAGTTTATTGCTAACTTTTCTTCAATTACAGCTCCATTACATGTCATGACAAGCATTAAGCAGGTTTTCCATTGGGGAGGCAAGCAACAAAAAGCTTTTGATGCATTGAGGGAAAGAATTAGTTCAGCTCCAATTCTTGCACTTCCTGAATTAAGACAACCATTTGAGATACAAACAAATGCAAGTAATAATGTCATGGGAGCAATCTTGTTGCAACATGGTAAGCCCATATGTTTTCATACTGAAACTTTTAATGGTGCAATAGTTAATTATCCTACATATAACAAGGAATTGTATGCATTGGTGCAAAGTGTGAAAAAGTGGAAATGCTATTTGTTGGGAAAATAAACTATTGTTCACATTGATCATCAACCTTTGCAATACTTGCAATCACAAACTAAGCTACAACAAGCAAAGCATTTTAGATGGATGGGATTCTTGCAACAATTCCACTTGGTGATAAGGTATAAGAAATACATTTATAACAAGGTTGTTGATATTATTTCTAGGCCTATTATTAGTTCTTCAATTATTCTTAAGCATAATTCTATCATGCATGAGAGCTATGTTGAACAATGTGCTTTAGATGTTGATTTTAAAGATGTATATGCAACTTTGTGTCAAGCTAACCAAGTGGAGGAATTGGATTACCATGTGCATGATAAACTTGTGTATCATCTTGGAAAGCTATGTATTCCATAGGGTGAAAGAGTCAACATCATAAGGGAAGCACATTCTTCTCTTATTGCTAGCCACTTTGGTGTAGGCAAGACGATGACTAATTTGCAAAGGTATTGCTATTGGCCTAAAATAAATGAAAGTGTATCACGATATGTAAGAGGATGTTCTTTATGTGCAACAAGTAAGCCTAGCAACACAAAGTTAGGATTGTATACTCCACTTCTAGTTCCTTCTCGTCCTTGGGAAAGCATTTCCATGGACTTTGTAGGAGGATTACCTATGTCTAAAAAGAATCATGGTTATCTTTATGTTGTGATTGATCATTTAAGAAAAATGTGTATTTTAATGCCTTGCAAGAAGCAGGTTAAAGTTGAACAAACGACACAAATGTTCTTTCAACATGTATGGGTACATTTTGGATTGCCCAAATCCATTATTTCTGATCGAGATTGTCGATTTATTGGGAACTTTTGGTCAAGCTTATGGGAACTCATGGACACCGAGTTGAAAAAGAGCACAACATTCCATCCACAAACTGATAGTCAAACAAAAGTGGTGAATATAACAATAGTACATCTTCTTCATGGTTATTGCAACAAACATCGTAAGTCTTGGGATGAACACCTACACTACATTCAACATGCTTATAATCAGGCTAAGCATTCATCGACTCAAACATCTCCATATGAGGCATGTTTTGGTTATTTGCCAAAATCTCCTTTAGATTTTATCTTTGGGAAGGATATTGCTATTGATGGTCATTATGACATTGATAAAGCAAAGAAGTTCATTGAACAAATTCAATTGGTGCATCAAATGGTACAAGAACAGTTGGAAAAGAGCCAAGCTAAGTACAAGACAAGACATGACAAGCATCATGTTGATCACAGTTTCCAAGTTGGAGATGAAGTTTGGCTTTACATTAGCAAAGAGAGGCTTAAGGGAGAAGGTAAAAAGCTGAAACCAATCAAATATGGACCTTTTAAGATTCTTGAAAAAATTGGTAACAATGTCTTTTGTTTGAATTTGCCTCTTTATATGCAAATGTATGAAGTTGTTAATGTTGAGAATTTTAGATTGTATGAGCCTCCTTTGATTGATGATCAAGGAGATCATGTTCAGATTCCATCAATAGATGACTTCTCGCTAGAATATCTTTCAGAATTGCATTAGGATACAATCCTTGACATAAAGACAAGAACTTCAAAATGAGGGAATGTGGAGTACATTCGTTTTGGTCTCAAAGGCACGAATCCAAGCAAAGCTAAATGAATTGAAGTTGTAAGGGTGAGGGAACTGTACCCTCATCTACAGGTTGATTGAAATAGTATTTTGGAGGTCCAAAAGCTTCCCAATGGGGAGGAGTGATCCACGGGATCAAAAAATGCTCAAAAATCAAAGTGTTTGAAATTTCTCGAAAACAATTTCATTGCATAGATCTCGTCCTCATGATCCCAACGCAACTTGAACGAGCTCTATTTGAGTCTGTATGGAAAAGATATGGTGTTCTGTCCGTTTTCTCAAACAAGCAAATTTTGTTGACTGTGCAGTTCATACAGTCTGTACAGGCTGACATGGCAACTGCCTGTACAGTCACTACAATTGACGTGGTAGGGTGATTGGACTGATAACGTGGTAGGGTGATCTGGCAGGTGACGTGGACCAATCAATGGTCGACACGTGTCTTTTGGGTGGTCAATAGTAGGGTGCCATGTGGCCGCCAAATGGCACCTCGTCGTTGTGTAAAATGATTGGTTTAGCTCTGTGGGGGTCGAACCCGCGACCTCCAAACAAGGCAAGGATTTCGCGTTGGCCGGGCTACCAACCCGCCTACCATTGTTTCTTAACAATATAGTTTGCAACTTATATTTAAACTTGAATATGGTTTAGTTCGGCGAGAAAAAGGGTTGGGGATAAGCCCCAGCCCTGGTCACACAAACCACAACACCTACCATATGTCTGAGGGTGCGAAGTCGTGGAGGGAGTTATCCAGCGGGTGAGGGCGGTTAGCCTAGCACATGGCCACATGGCCCATGCAGCCAAGACCTCCGGGATAAGGGCGCTAATTTAGCTAATGGTGTGCCATTTTTGCCCACGTAGCGAGAATCACGCTGGGGCCAGGTTTGAACATGCGTGAGCTAGGTTTTGGCATTCTAGGTATGATTTGGAGAGCATAGACTAGCAATATTTGGGAAAAACTTCCACGAAGAGTATTTTCTTCATTTTTTGGCCAAATCAGGGGCAGAAAGAGCCCAGATAGGGGTTCTTGGACTTTCTGGGCCATTGGAGCCATCTATTTTTCATTCTGAGCATTGTAAAGTATTGTTTTAACACATTTGAGCATATAATGAAAATGATCCATTGGAAGTTGGACGAGGAGACGTATCCTAAGAGAGGGGTGAACTCCTTTATCATTTTGTTGTGTTATGTGTTTATTTTGATGGTTGTTTATGACTGTTTTTGTTGTTCATTTTAAGTAAAAACTCAATAATTTTATGTGCTTGCAACTTGATCCAATTGCCCAAGACACATACATTTCCCACTTGCAATTTTTATACACAAACCTTTTTAATTTCAGATTAATGATCCTCTAAGAAAGACTCTTTCTTCTTGCTCAATGGCAGTCAAGGACATAGTTTACTCTCCTCCCATATGATCTTGGCAACCAGTTTTATCTATCCAAGCAAGGAGGTCTGCATGAGTACTTCCACAGTCACTCGTCAACCTCGTTTATCAGCTTGTAATTAAAACCTTGCCAACAACATCTAGCACCCAGAAAGAGCTTATTACCCAGTACTTCCTCAAACCAGAGAGCTGTAACTGCTCTTTTTCTCTTCTCGAGATTGGTTTTCTGACTCTGCTCTCTTTGCAAATATGTTTGCTCACTCATCTGCCTCCGCCCACGAATTACCTCTTTCGTGGCTTCCTCAGCAAGGTTGCGTGGGTCCAGATCCCCAACTTGTGGTCAGGTCTGGAAGTCTTGCAGATGGGTACTTTGCCCCATCTCCTTATTAACTCTTGAAGAGGACTCTTCCAACTACCACTCTGACTGGTAATTCATTTATGGGTCAGAGGACTGTTCTAAGTCAGAGTCATTATATTTAGTAAGGTACTAGTTTGGTGGGGGTCAGCTCAACCATTTTTGGTTCCCCTCACCATCTCTCTCATAACATCCACGGTCTATCTTGGCAAACCCCCCTTTTCAACAGTTATGCAACACTTATCCATTTTCAATTAATAACAAAAAATACATACATTGCCCTTTTATATGAAAAGGTTCATCAAATCAAACATTCACACATATCTCATTTGCCATAGTCTCTTGGCCAGTTATAGTTGTATTTACAAACTGGGGGAAACAAGGGTATTGCAATCCCCTCCCCCTTAAAGGAATATCGTCCTCGATGTTCTATCTGCCTATGTGCTATGTATGTACAAAAGTAAAGAAAAATGGATATGCATGTTTCATGGCATCCTCCATTTCTCATGTAGCCTCATATGGGCCAAAGTGTTTCCACTGCATCTTGACATGTGCAATGGTTATGTTCCTGAGTGTTGATTGCTTCCTGTCTATTATGCATTGAGGTTCTGGCAAGAATTCTGCCTCTAGTTCTGCCTGAATCACAGACCAGTCAATTATATGATTAGAATCATGTACATATTTCTTCAATAATGAAACATGGAAAACATTATGTGCCTTCACTATGGGAGGGAGTGATAGGCTATAGGCTACAGGTCCCACTTTATCCAAAATTTCAAAGCGTCCACAATACTGGGGTGCCAACTTGGCACAAGCTCCCATTCTCAAGGATCTCTTCATAGGCCTAACTCATAGATACATGTGATCCCCTGTTTTGATCTCTCTGGGAGTCCTCTTTCTATATGCATAGCTTTTCTGTCAATCCTGAGCTATTTTCAGATTTTGCTTTATCTGAATTACTTGTTGTTCCATTTATTTCAACATGTCTGGCCCGATTGTAATTCTATCTATTGAGTTATCCCAACTGATTATAATCTTGCATTATCTACCATAGAGGGCTTCAAAAGGGCTCATCTTCAATGACTCTTGATAACCATTGTTGTAGGAAAACTCTATCGGTGGCAGGTAGTCTTCCCACTTCTTAGGTTGATGAATTACATGCATCCTTAACATGTCCTCTAATACTTGGTTTGCCCTCTTTGTCTGTCCATCAGTTTAAGGGTAATAGGTTGTGCTAAACAACAATTTAGCCTCGAAACCAACCATTAAATATTTCCAAAAGCTTGAAGTAAATTTCGTATCTTTGCCAGAAATGATCTCCTTAGGCATGCCATGCAACCGAAATAATTCTTTCATGAAGATACTGGCAATATATATTGCCTTGCAAGTTGACTTGATGAGAATGAAGTGAGCAACCTTGCTCAATTTGTTCACCACTACCATGATGGCATCGTTCTGTATAGTTGATTTTGGTAATTCTGTGATGAAATCCATGGAGATGGTTTCCCATTTCCATTATGGGATTAGTAGGGGCTGCAACAAACCTGCTGGATGCCGGTGTTCTGCCTTAACCTGCTGAAATTCTATACACTTAGCCAAGTAATCAACTATGTCCTTCTTCAGTCTCGACCAATAAAACAATTTCCTAGTGACTGTGATCATCTTCTGATAACCATGATGACCAATATATGGTATTGTGTGTAGTTCATTCATCATGAAACTATTCAGGTCGTCACTATTCAGGATATACAACCTACCTTTGTAAGTTAGCAGGCCATCATTCAACATTTGATAACCTTCATACTTCAGCCCCATGGGCTCTTGTTCTAAGTACGATTTTACAGTCTTGAAGGATGCATCAATTTCTTGTGCACTCTTGACTCTTTCCCTGACATCTGTGTCACAGGTGCTTACCGCTAGCAGGTGAATCATTTTCACACTTCTGCTAAGGGCATCGACCACCCTATTTTCTTTTCCTTTGATATGTTTAATTTCAAAATCAAACTCACTAAGGAGAGTCATCCATCTAGCTTGTCTAGCATTAAGTTTTGGTTGATCAAACATGTACCTCGACCCACAATGGTTTGTCATAAGCACAAATCTTATACCTAGGAGGTAATGCCTCCACATTTTTAAAGCATGCACTATGGGAACCAATTCTAGATCATGCGTCACACAATTGATTTCATGCTCATTCATTTTTTTGGATCCATAGCAAATTACATGTTCTTCTTGCATAAGGATTCCTCTGAGTCCTTCCTTGTAGGCATTTGTACATAGAAGGAAGTCCTTGTTTGGGTCTGCAATCTTCAACACAGGTGCATTGGTTAGAAGGTATTTCATCTCTTAGAATCTCTCTTCACATTTTGATGTCCAAATGAATTTAACTCCCTTTTTCTGAAGGGAAGTGATTGGGCAACCAATATTGGAAAATCCTTTTATTAACCTCCTATAGTATCCTACTAGGCACATAAAGGATCCGATATCAGATACATTCTTTGGGGTAGGCCAATCCATGATGGCTTTGATCTTGTCAGGATCCACTGCCATCCCTTCTTTAGAAATAACATGGCCTAAGTAATGGACTTGTTTCTGGAAGAAGTCACACTTACTAGAATTAGCATAGAGCTGATGTTCTCTCAGTACTTGAAGCACTAGCTTGAGATGTTCTTCATGCTCTTCCCTATTCTTAGAATAGATTAGGATATCATCAATGAAAACCAATACACATATGTCTAAGAATTTACTGAGTACATTATTCATTAAGCACATAAAAGTGGTTGGTATATTGGTTAGCCCAAATGGCACCACCACAAATTCATAGTGACCATATCTTGTCCTAAAGGTTGTTTTGTGCATGTCTTCATCCTTAATTCAGACCTGATGGTATCCAGACCTCAAGTCAATCTTGGAGAAAATTGTAGCACCCCTAAAATGGTCAAATAAGTCATAGATACTTGGCAAGGGATACTTATTCTTTATGGTGATCTTATTGAGTTGCCTATAGTCTATGCACAACCTAAGTGTGCCATCCTTATTTTTCACAAACAAGGTTGGTGCTCCCCATGGGGACACACCAGGCCGAATGTAACCTTTTTCCATCATTTCCTTTAGCTCTAGCTTGAGCTCAACCAACTATCGTGTACTCATTCTATAGGGTGTTCTAGACACTGACACCGCTCCTAGTGCAAGTTCTATTGAAAATTCAACATCTCTTCTTGGAGGTAGACCCGGTACCTCTTATGGGAACAAATATTTATAATCTTAATACAGGATGGTCCTCTAGGATTGGTTTGTTGTTCTCAACATATTCCAACACTTGTATTGCATATAAAGGGCATCCTTTTCTGCAATACTTCTTCACCTGAAGGGTTCGTATTTGTCTCACCAAGACAAACTTTTGAATCCCTTGTAGGGTTACCTTCCTCCCTTCTTCATTTTCACACTCCAAAGTTTTGTTGTAATAGTCCAACTTGGTTTTATGGGCATCCAACCAGTCCATGCCAATCAACAGGTCATAAGATCCTAAAGAGAGTATGTTTAGGGTTGCATGGGTGGGTAATCCACTCATAAGGAATTGGCATGCTGGTATGACCTCTGTTACTTTTGTTTTGGTTCTAGTGGCTAGTTGTACCAGCCATGATTTAACATGTTTAACTTGTTTCAATTTACATTTGTCAACAGTTTGAGGGGAAACATAACTCAAATTAGAACTAGGGTCACTTAAAATGAAAACTAGATGGTTGGAAATCATACCTTCCATATCCACCATTGAAGTTTGGTGGTCGACTTGTTTATTATCCAAGGCTACATAAATCCGTGGTATGCTCCTAGCCACATCATTGACTGTGGTAGCCTCTTGGATGTTGTAAACCCTCCTACTGTTATGTTGCCTATATGGGCAGTCTCTCAACAAATGTTCTTCTCCACAACCCCAACATTTCAAGGGTTCTCTCTTTGTGTTATCAGTCTTACCTAGGGCTAGATTTTTTAAATGCCCACTAAACCTATGGTCCATCATGAAAATAAGGAAACCAAATAAGTGACTAAGATTTATCCAAAGGGTTTATTTCCACTCTGAGAGGGGAAATTTTGTTGGTTTACAGTTTTAGTAGGAAGGCTCATTTAGAACCCTTCCCATAGTTCTTAAATCTTGAGGGTTTAAACCCCTTTTTCTTGAATCCCGAACTACTTTTCTTCTTCCAGTCCCCGTGAGGGTCTGTCTTGTTCTTGAACTACTCATAGCAATACCTTGCCTTCTGAATAGTGTCTTCTAAGGTCTTTGGCTCATCAAATTCAATCCTGTCCTGGAAGAATTGAGGTACTCCACTAATAAATCGTTTCATATTTACCTTTTCATCTTTGATGTAGGGCACATACCTTATCAGTTCAAGGAATTTATTGATATATTCCTCTATTGTGAGTTGTCCCAACTTGAGTTCATATAACTCCTTGGTCTTCCCATCAAACTATTTCTCTAACAAATACTTCTTCTTGAAGTGTTTCTCAAATTGTTTCGATGACAAGTCCTTCTCATGGATTCCTTTCACATTCCTAAGGTCCTCCCACCAAATGGAGGCCTTTCCATTCAGGTTAAAAATGGTTATTTGAACCTTGAAATTTTCAGAGTAGTCATGGACTATGAAGTACTTCTTCAAGACAAGTAGCCAAACTTCTGCTTCTTCCCCCTTCTTAATTTCTCAATCGAAAGTGGGTGGTTTGGCTTTCTTGAACTCTTCAGGTTGACGACTCTTGGAATGTTTCCTCTTCTTTCTTTTCCTCTGGGAGTGCGAACTAGTTTTGCTACTAGAGGATTCCTTGGAGTTGTTAGTTTCCTCACCAAAGGATTCTTTCGATGAGTGTCTCTTGGCTCCATGTTGGGCCTTCTTTTAGGTGCTCCTCCTTGCGTGGCCACTTTCATGGTCATTCTTTTGTATCTTAGGTGGACTCTGGGTTTTCTTCGTATGATGTATGTCCACATGAATGACTGTTGGTCCATGCTGCAACTGCCTTTGTTTATTTGATAAGCTTTGCAATAGGACTGCATTAATTTCAGTTTGTTTTTCCTGCTCTTTTATCAACCTTTCATTGTCAGCCTCACAACTCTATAATTCTGCCATGAGGCTTCTTACAGTTCCAACCAAATATGGAGGGGTGTTCACTGCCCTCCTTTCATCGGATTCTTCTTCTCTATTGTGGGAGTTTTCCCACAATTCATGGTGTGTCACCATCCTTTATGTTGTAGTTTTCATGCAATCCACTGACTGCTTGAGTGCTGATAAAATTTTTTTTGTTAGTTAATGATCTACTAAAATTATGAACAACACATAGTTCAGATTTTTCAAACATATACAAAAACAGAAGGTTTTGTTTCTTTCTTCAGTAGAGGTTTAACTAAGCCTCCTAGGAATGGGGTAAAATAGGGTGTCACCCCTAAAAATTCTCTAAATAATATTTTTGAGTGACTCGTTCATGGGCCCAAGCAGGCCAAGTGTTCTAACCATGCTCTGATAGCAATTTGTAACACACCCGACCCCTAAGTACTCTTTTATAGGAATGGGGCATAAATTTTGCTTACTTTAATAATCTTGAATAATCTCTCTGAGATGTTCATCCTCTTCTACTCGCCTGTAGCTTTCTAACAACTATTACGAGGCTCTAATTCGACCTTTGGTTTACAAATTATGGCTTCCCAAAGTTCTTTGGGCGTTTATTGGTTGAGGGCCACGTGGTGCCCATGTGGGTCCATCTCGTTCGTACCATTTCCAGGTTCCTACCTTCCGCAGAGAAGGTCCATCTACCGTCTGAACCAATGACAAGAGTTAATCCTCATCTAACACACAGGCTAGAGGAGAATTTGACGTTCGGCACCGAACATCTCTTTTTCTTACTGCATGCATGTTCTCTAGAATCCCGAATTCTCGGACTCCCGAAGGAGCCCAAAATCCCTCCACGTGGCTCCGGCCTTCGGGCCTTTCAAATTTCCGTTGGCCACCCCCAAGATAGACCATGATGCTCTGAGAGAGACTCTTTCTTCTTGCTCAATGGTAGTCAAGGACAGAGGTTACTCTCCTCCTCCTAGATGATCTTGGCAACCTGTTTTATCTATACCAAGCAAGGAGGTTTGCACAAGTACTTCCACAGTCACTCGCCAGCCTCGTTTATTAGCTTGTAAAAGAAACCCTGGCAACAACGTCTTGCGCCCAAAAATAGCTTATTACCCAGTACTTCCTCGAACTAGAGAGTTGTAACCACTCTTTTTCTCTTCTCAAGATTGGTTTTCCGACTCTGCTCTCTTCGCAGGTCTGCTTGCTCGCTCCTCTGCCTATGCCCACAAATTACCTGTTTCTTTCCTTCCTCAACAAGGTTGCGTGGGTCCGAATCCCCAACTTGTGGTCAGGTCTGGAAGTCTTGCAGATGGGTACTCTTCCCCATCTCCTCATGAACTCTTGAGGAGGACTCTTCCAGCTACCACTCTGACTGGTAATTCATTTATGGGTCAGAGGACTGTTCTGAGTCTGAGTCATTAAAGCCAGTAAAAAAATTGTTTGGTGGGGGCCATCTCAACCATTTATGGTTCCCCTCACCATCTCTCTCATAACATCCATGGTCTATCTTGGCAAACCCCCCCTTTCAGCAATTATGGAGCACTTATCCAGTCTATATTAATAACAGAAAATACATACATTTTCCTTTTATACGAAAAGGTTAATCAAATCAAACATTCACACATATCTCATCTGCCATAGTCTGTTGGCCAATTATAGTTATATTTACAAACTGGGGGAAACAAGGGTATTGCATCGACCTCCTTGCTTTGTGGTTTACCCTAATTTAAAGTGGACATACTTTTTTTAGTGATCTTGTATAAATAGACATCAATGCCATTTCATTTTGACTTAACTCACACTTGGTAGAAAGACTCCTTGGCTCAAATTTGCGCCCCTCTTGGGAAATTTTACTTATCTCTCTCTTCTACTTGCTCTTGTGATGGCTCGTCTTTGCTATTGGGTGTATAACTGATGTGGTGCCTCTCTTGGAGGCTAATTCTTGCATTGTGATGGGATTTTCTTAGTTAAAAAGGAGTTTATCTTGTTAATGCTTTGACTAGGTAAGGAATCTTTTCTTAGTTATTGATTCTTTCTCGGTTGCAAGGTTAATTTGCTAAGATCTTGGGGAGTATAAGGGCATACAATCCCACTAAGTCTATCATAATTGTCTTGAATAATCTATCGTACAAAGGGTTACTAGGAGAAGTAAAAGGGCTTACACCCTCCTAGTTTTATCATTGCTAGTCTTGCTTGCCTTAGGGAGTAAAAGGGCTTAATCCCTTAAGGAAGTAGCATAACTAGCTTATGCATTAAAAGACTCCATAACCCAATAGTCTTAGGCATGAATCTCTTGCATTGGAGAAATAAAATAATTCCATTGGTATACATGAAATTACGAGATATTGAAATTGTCTTAGTTGGAGTCTTTTCTATGTGCTTTAGGCTTGCTAAGGCCACTAGGGAGTCTTGATTGCCCAATGATTTCTTGTTGATGTTATAAATTTAAGCTACAACCATTAGGGTTGCAACTAATTGCTCTTAATCTTTCACTTTAACTCTCTTTTCAACCATTAGAAATTGCTTCAAAGCTGTCATACTAAACTACTAGTTGTTGTGAATCTTTTGGGTGGTTACTTGTAATTTTTGATGGTTGGAATTTTCTGTTGTAGCATATGTATTCTTCAGCCATAAGGCTGTCACAATATCTCTGCAATAACATCATATAACAACCTTACATTGTTGCTAAAGTATTGTCTTATCTAACTCGAGTTATACCAATCATTGCTAGCTTATCTCTTGTATCTTTAACTAGACTTTAAGTGACTTATTTAGCAACTTTTTTTGTCATTTATTTGTTGATTTATATCATTATTTACTACTGCTATATAGGACAACAAGATTCACTTGCTTGTGCATTGAATATATTGGCTTGTATCCCTTCTATTTGTTTTGTCTCGCACAGGTATAACACTTTGGTGCAGGTACTCAAGACCTTTGGCAACTTCCCTCAACCACAAGACATCCTCTCAAGCCTCCCTTCATTTCCATCTTTGACCTATAGGGGTTTATCTTTCCACTACTCAATTTTCCATCTCTTTTCCTCCCAGGGTCACCCGGGACTTCCCCCTTGTGTAGGATTCCTCCTTCACTAAAGTGAGGGGAGGGTTTATCTAAGGTGACAGTGGGTAGACTCTCTCATAGTTCTTTCCATCTTTTGGATTGGGTCGAGCTTTTCCGAACCTACAATTTGTGCGATAACATTTTGGCGCCATCGTCGAGGAGGATTTTGAATCCTCTTTCGTGCCCTAACGACACTTTGGTTAACTATCCCAAAGCCTTTCCCTAGTTTGCTTGGTGACTCCACTGGAGGGAAGTTCCCTTTCCCTTTACTTATTTGATTAGCTAAGACTCATGTGGCAACTCCACCATATTAGAACCCTTCTTCCCGAAGAACCATTCCCCTTGGAAGATTCAAACCTTCCAAGACTTACCAAACAAGGCCTCCTCTCAATTCCCATGTTGTCAAATAACTCTGTCACAGTAATATCCCACTTGTACCAATGGCTCATCCTTGGGAAAAGGGCCTCTATAAGCCATTAAACAAGGTAGCCATAGCTGGATATTCCATCATCATGCCTAAGGAAATCAACAAATGGTTGCCAAAGTTTGTTGGGAACAATGTAATCACTCTAGAACGACACCTACATGCCATTGATTGAGACATGCAAAATGGAGTAGAACATGAAGATGTTGCATTAGAGATGCTAGCAACATCTTTCACTGAAGATGCCCAAATATGTTTTGACGACTTACGAGATGATCATCTTACTAGTTACAAAGACTTTTCTAAGTTGTTGAAAAGCAGGTGGTCACTAAAGAAAGATAGCGGTATGTTGATGAATTAGTTCAACTAGGTAAAGAAAAAGGAGAACAAGACTGTTAGTGTGTTTGATACCAGATTTGACAAACTGCATAGCCAAATCCCCTAATATTTGCACCCTATCACAGCAACAACCCGTCTCCTTTATGTCAATGCCTTTGAAGGGAAATTTGGTTTCACCCTAAGGGACAAGAAACCCCACACTTTGGCAGAAGCCAAAGATTACAGTGCATACATTGAAGAAAATATTGTGTGCTTTGGGTTTGATCCTTTTCAGTATCCTCGTGACAAAGTAGAACCCAAGGCAAAGACAAACACAAACAATGCACCATATCTAATTTCTCTTATAGCTCAGAAGCTTGATAAAATGAATACTCAGTTTGTCCAAAATCAAAATCAAGTTATGAGTTGGTTGACAATTTTGGAAAGGAATCAGTCTGCTCCCAGGCATCCATTTGTTGGAAAGGAACCTACAGGTTGGAAGGCAAAGCATCAACAAGAGGCAAAGGCTCATGACACATTGATTCCAAGAAGGTGAAGGTTTACAGTCTCATAGAAGACGTGAAAGTCTACCTGGAATATTTCCCTTACATTAGCCTCATCATGAACATAGTGGTAATTGATGTTGTAGACGCTTGGGGAATGCTCTTATCGAGGAGTTGGGTGACCACTCTTGGTGGGTTTCTCAGCATGGACCTCACTCATGTGCACATTCCTATGGGAGATGGTACTTTCGAGATTCTCTATAACCATGAGGTATCTAGGAAACATGTATTGGATTGGAATGACCCTGATTATAGTAGTGAGGATGATCTTAACGAGGTTCCAGATACCATTTAGTATGATCCACAAGACCTACCTTTCATGCAAAAGGACTGCATAGATGCTCTACTTCCAAGGACAAATGAATACAAAGATAAAGTTGCAAAATTCCAAGGAAAAGAGCTAGGGTCCATCAAGATATTGAAGAAAGAAGAAAATGAAGGCAATAAAGAACATCATAAGGCTATTAAAAATGTAGTCAACATAGAGCCACTTTTGTACCTGTACATTGAGAACATACCCTACATCAACTACAATGAAGGAAGTCTTACATTCATTTGGGATAAGAAGAAGGGAAAGCCCAGATATGATCAGAAAAATGGCAACTATTGGCTTGGCCCTTACATCGTCAAGAAGAAGTTCGATAACGAAAAACACTACTTGTCAGCTTTGGACGGAAGAAAGATGCCATTACCAGTGGATGGGTCTCTTCTTTGACCCTACATTCAAGGTACATGACTTCTTCAGGGCCTCGGTCCCAAGTAAGTAGGTAGGTCATCTTGTTTTCTTGCATTTTGCATCTTAATTGCTCATGGTAGTTTAGTTGCATTTCATTTTGCTCTATTTGCATTTTTTTTACATACTTCTCTTTTATCATATTATATGAAAAATACAAAATTTTCTTTTCTATATTAGTTGTTATTTTTGAGATTTTAATTTTGATATATATGGACAAAGGGTGAGTAGAGCCACCCTAGATTTTACGAGTTTATTTTTCAATGTAGGCACAGGTCTGACCAGGAGATGTTGAGGTTTTATCCCCAATTTCTAGGGACAACTAAGGAGATGATGTCTCGAGGCCCTTAGGTTGCAGACATGGAGTACTAAGAGAGATATGATTGACAATGTCCACATGCACAGACAAAGACCCACATCACCACCATGCCACCTCGGTTCATCATGATGGAATTCACCACATCGGCTTGCTTTCGGAAGACGATGGGTCTTGTTCCATGAGGTACAAGTCAGGTATTGTGGTAAGTGCCAGTTTAATATTTCAAGCATTTAAGTATGTTGCATTTAAAGCTGCTTTTGATTATAGAACATTTTCTTGAAAGTTGTGCTCTTTGCCTTGTTTCACCTTGGTGGTTGACATTGTTCCCTAGTAAGTGGTCCCCCTTAGGGATGAGTTTTCTATTGGGAGATGTGCTTGACAAGTAATTGTGCCATTATCGATCATACTTACCATTTGTCACACTT
>JASDQU010587352.1:49262-74109 GCA_032191745.1 Picea mariana | reverse complement strand
TATAGTTTGAACTGGGATCTTGTCACCTATAACCTTCTTTAAGCATGAAACATGGAAAACTGGGTGTACTCGTGAAGATGCAGGCAACTCCAATTTGTATGCCATAGTATCAATCTTTTGCAACACCTTATAAGGGCCATAGTACTTTGGTGATAATTTATTATCCTTCTTGGCTTTCTTGAGGGATGTCTGTTTGTATGGTTGTAGTCTTAAAAACACCCAATCCCCTACTTCAAAACTTCTTTCACTACGATGTTGATCTTCTTGTTGTTTCATGCGATTATGTGCCATGGTCAGGTTGTCCTTTAAGATTTGGAGAACTTGTTGTTGATTCTCAATGTGATCTTCCACTGCTTGAACCTTAGATTTTTCTTTTAGAGAATAAGTGATGGAAGGAGGGTGGTATCCATAGAGTGCCATAAAGGGTGTAATTTTTGTTGTAGTATGAAAGGAAGTGTTATACCACCATTATGCCAAGGGTAACCATTTGAACCATTGTGTTTGTTTATCAGAGACAAAGCAACAAAGGTAGCCTTCCAGACACTTTTTCACTATCTCATTTTGTCCATCATATTGAGGATGATAGGATGAGCTATGAGCCAATTGAGTACCCAAACAAGAAAATAATTCTGTCCAAAAATGTCCAGTGAAGATGGGATCTCTGTCACTTACAATAATCTTTGGGCTGCCATGTAGCTTTTGAATTGTCTCCATGAATGCGGTGGAAACTGTACTAGCTTTGAAGGGATGAGAGAGTGCACAAAAGTGTGCGTACTTGGTCAGTCTATCAACAATCACCATGATGACACTCCTTCCTTCAAACTTCGGTAACCCTGTGATGAAATCCATGGAAACCTCCTCCCAACACTGACTTGGGATGGCTAATGGTTGTAAAAGAGTTGGGGTCTTAATTGTTTCCACCTTATTTTGTTGGCAAACCAAACATTCTACCACAAACCTTTGAACATCAGTTTTAAGGCCATCCCAAAAAAATCCTTCTTGACTCTATGGTAGGTTTTCAAAAATCCTGAGTGCCCTCCTACTAGAGAGGTGTGAAATTCCAATAGTACCTTTTTTTTGAGTTGGGAGTTCTTACATAAATATAAGCGATCTTTTTACCATAGTGAATCATTTTTCCATGTAAATGTATCTGATGCATTGGAATCCTATTGCAACCTTTGAATGAGAGTCCACACTTTTTCTTCATTCTTCAATTCATCCCTTGCTTCTATTATCCAATTGGGTTGGATGATCGAGATAACACAGAGAAATGCCTTAACATATTCATCCTTTCTTGAGAGTGCATCTGCCACAACATTTTGCTTCCCCTTTTTATAAACGATTTCAAAATCATAACCCAATATCTTGGTTACCCATTTTTGTTGTTCTTATGAAGATAATATTTGTTCCAAGAAGTATTTAAGACTATCATGATCTGTTTTGACCTTGAAGTGCCTATCTATTAGGTAAGAACGCCATTTCTTCAATGCATGTAGTATTGCCATCATTTCCTTCTCATAAATGGGTTTGTGTAAGTCCTTTCCCTTGAGTGGTCGACTTTCAAAAGCCAGGGGCCTTCCTTCTTGCATTAGGATAGCACCAATTCCATTTCCCGAGGCATCACATTCCATAATAAAGGTTTTTGTGAAGTTTGGAGTGGTCAAGAAAGGAGCTTTGCACATCACCTCTTTAAGTTGTTCAAAAGATTTAGTTGCCTATGGATTCCATGAAAATGCATCCTTCTTAGTTAGTGTCGTTAAAGGTGTTTCTATTCTTCCATAGTGTCGAACAAACTTGCGGTAGTAACCTGTCCAACCCAAAAATCCTCTAAGATTCTTCAATGTTTTGGGAATCGGCCAGTCCATCATGGCCTTAATATTGTTAGGGTCTACCTTGACACCTTCATGAGATACAATACGACCCAAATACTCTACCTCCTTCACTCCAAAGAAAGATTTGGATGGTTTGGCATATAGTTGTTGCTCCTTTAGTAGTTGTAGCACCTTGTCAACATGTCACACATGATCCTCCCAAGACTTTCTATAGATTAGTATATCATCAAAAAATACTAACACAAATTTTCAAAGCAAGGTCTTGAAAATGGAATTTATCAACCCTTGGAATGTGGAAGGTGCATTTGTAAGGCCAAAAGGCATGACCAAAAATTCATAATGGCCTTCATGAGTTCGGAATGTTGTTTTTGGGATATCTTCTTCCTTCATTCTAATAAGATGATACCATGAATGAAGATCCAATATTGTGAAATATATTGCTCCATGTAGTTCATATAACAATTCATCAATGACAGGAATGGGAAACTTATCTTTAGTAGTGATCTTGTTGAGCTCTCTATAATCTAGACACATACGCCATGAGCTATCTTTCTTGAATACCACTACCATTAGTGCAGAGTAAGAAATTTGGCTAGGTCTAATAATGCCAACCTCTAACATTTCTTCAACCATGCACTCAATTTCACTCTTCTTGGCATAAGGGTATCTGTATGGCCTGATGTTAGGAGGAACACTCCCAGGAATTAGGTGAATTTCATGATCATGATTTCGAGTGGGTGGAAGACCTTTGGGAATATCTTCAAATACTTAAGAATGGTTATCAATGATCCCCTGGAGATCTTGAGGAATAGATGGCTTAGATGTTTGAAAATCTAGTGAGCATAGTTGTGCAATAACGCCTTGATGCCCCTTTTTCAATAATTTTGTCATACCATTAGAGTTTATCACCTTACCGGGTTTCCCTGTGATACCTCTTAACTCAATTTATTTTCCTTCCAATGAAAATTTCATGAAAAGTTCTTGAAAATTAAAAGCCACTGTTCCTAATGATTGTAACCATTGGACTCCTAGTACAACATCAACACCACCCATGGGTATAGCAATCATTGGACTATTCATTACATATTCCCCCATAGTAAGATTGATCTTATTGCATTTTCCTGAGTAATTGATAGTTCCTCCATCTGCAATCATTACTTGAAACTCTGGCACTGGATATACAAAGAAATTGAGAGCTTTGGCTAATTTATAGTGAATGAAATTATGAGTACTGCCAGAATCAATTAGGACTATTACCTTTTTATTTTTTATGTATCCTTCGATCTTGAGGGTTTGAGGAGTGCTAATTCCAGCCAATGCATTGCACGATATCGTGGGAGTCAATTCTTCAGACGAAATTGATTCTACGTTTTCATCTTGATATGGTTCTTTTTCTTCTTCGTCTTCCTCTTCACAATCTATGTAGAACAATTTCTTCTCACCACACGTATGTCCCTTACTATACTTGTTGTCACAATTAAAGCATAAACCTTTTGCTTTTCTTTCCTCCAATTGTTGAGGTGTCAACCTTGTAGGTTGAGTTGTTTTAGAAGAAGGAGCATTATTTTATCTATAGATGTTGGGATTGGTCCCTCTACTAGCCATAGCCATACTTTTACTTTCAACATTTCTTGCCACCTTAAATGCATTCTCCAATGATTTGGGTTCCCAAAGGCGAACCTCATGTTGAATGTTATCCTTTAAAGTTCCTATGAATACATCAATCAAGTGATCATCTGGAATATATGTTACCTTTATATTCAATCTTTGGAAGTTCTCAATGTGCTCGGTAACTGAACCCTTTTGCTTGAGATTTATCAATTGGATAAAGAAGGTATTGCTCCTTGTATCCTCATAGTGTGCTATCATTTCTTCCGTGAAAATTGTCCAAGTGACGAGTGATTTGCGAGAACAAATCCATCGATACCATACAAATTGATTGGGTTCTAAATATAAAGAATCAATTCATACCTTTTGTGTATGTGGCACATTATGTAGATCAAAGAATTTCTCCATCTGAAGTATCCATGTGATTAGGTCCTTGCCATCAAACTTCCTTATATCGATCTTAGGAACGTGGTTGGCCTTCAACCCAAAGTTGGAGTTTCTCCATTCTTGATTCACCTTCCTTGTGTCCTCATCATGAATTTAGTAGGATACATTTTCACTTTCAGATGTCCTCTCTATTAGGAAATTTTTCAATCCTTCCATGATCTCCCCTTTTAAACCATCCATCTTAGTATCCAACTTAGCTTCCATTGAATCCATCATCTCGTGTAGTTCATCTTTGGTTACTATCTTCTTTTGTAAATCATTTATGTCCCTATTCATTTCTTCACCTTCATCAAGAGTCCAAGTAGGATTGTCTGGAGGCTTATTTGGTGTAGAAGTTCCCTTTTTTGGTGGCATGTTAGCCAAGTATCACTTTAAACCTTGATTTTGAGGTGGTTCTGCTAGAAAATCTTCCTTTTATTTTATCTCCAAAATTCCTGCCCTTCTGAGTATGAAATTTTATTTTTTGTAGGTCTCTGATATTTCTTCTCTTCAATGCCATAGATTTGATAAAAATTGGATGTGCCAAGTGGAATTTACGGTAACTTCCCCGCAACTTGCTGATTTTTGGCCTTTCCAGGAGATCTCACTTGTATAGCATTCCCCGCACAAAATAACTGATATAAAATTCTGAAACTCGTACCAGAACTACTACGTGCTTCCCACTATATAATGCAATTGGTCTCACTCAATTTGGATACTCTAGGAAGAATTTATGATTTTTTTACCCAGAACACCTGCTTGAGACTAGTCAATAGGACTAGTCATACACCTTATCTTCCACAGGGTGTATCTACAAATTTAAGATGAACCAGAATCTGAAATTGCTACCACAGATACCTTACTAATTTCTAAGAATATCCTCCAGATTTCAGGGTCTGAAACGTTACAAAAAATTTGTTTTTTGCGAAAATTCCGCAATGACTCAATTCATGATGATTCTAGAACCCTATCTTACAAAGGCTCTATCTCCGAAAGTATAAGGCCTCAGGAGATGAAATTTTAACCCAATGTACCTTGATCTGTCTACTAACTATCCTATAAGACGTTCCTTCGGAATAGTTGTAGAAAAAAAGTTATAGCAAAAATTCCACGGTGTCTTAGATGTAGCAGCGAAACCCCAAGACCTTGAGCTCTGATACCATATGTTAAGAACCAAATATCAATATAGCATAGAAAAACCTCAGAATAAGTACTCACTGCCTTGAAAAAGAGAGAATTTTAGATAATAAACCTCTTCGAGGGGGCAACCTCCTTTTACCCCACATAAATGTTCAAGAACAAGATTATTCCAAATGAAAATGTCTCCTTGGTATATATAGGAGACTAGGAGGTATAATTACAACTAATGGAATAAAGCCGACATAAATAAAATAAAATTATTAATGTAATATTGCCCAATTAAGGAGCAATGATCCAATATTAGGGCTTAACAATCTCGACTCTCTCAATATCGATATCACCTGGAGAGGACACTTGGCTCATTGATAGTGGTGCTTCCAAGCACATGATAGGTCAAAGAGATATTCTCTCTTGCCTTTCAGAAAAGAAGTTTTCTCATAAAGTTACACTTGGAGATGATTATCAATACCCTATCAAGGGAGTAGGAGAATCAAACTACAAGATTAATTCAGGGACTCCAATGAATATGAAGGATGTACTCTATGTACCAGGTTTGACAAAGAACCTACTCTCCATATCAGCTTTAGAAAAGAAAGGCTTCAGAATTGCCTTTATATATGGAGAAGTTCTTATGTGGGCTAAAGGAAAAACCATGAAAGAAGCAATCATCATTGGAAAAGAAGAAGGTGGCTTGTATAAGCTAAAAAGGTCACTCAGAAGCAGCCATGACCCATACCATTGAGAATCCATGTGAACTTTGGAATAGAATATTATCCCACATCAACTACAAGGCATTACTGTATGTATGCAAGGCAGTCACAGGTCGACTAGAGCTAAAGGTTGACCATGAAGAAGTGTGCAATGGATGTGCACAAGGGAAGAACATCAAGAACCATTTTCCGAAGAGAGATAGTAAAGCAGAAGGAGTCTTAGAACTCATTCACTCAGATGTGTGTGGTTCAATCCCATCATCCTCCATCAGTGGGTATGTATACTATGTATCTTTTATTGATGATTATTCTCGTAAGACCTGGGTTTACCTTTTGAAATCAAAAGATGAAGTGTTCAGTAAATTCAAGGAATTCAAATCCTTGATAGAAAATATTTCTGAAATAAAGATAAGGTACTCAGGTCAGATAATGGAGGAGAATACACCTCAAAAAAGTTTTTAAACTATTGCAAAGATGTAGGGATTAAGAGGGAGTTCACCACTCCTTACAATCCTCAACAAAACGGTGTGGCAGAAAGAAAGAACAAAACTGTAATGGAAGCAGTGAAGACCATGATCCATGATCAAGATATTCCAATGTGCTTATGGGAAGAAGCAGCAAAAACAACCGTATATGTACAAAACTGATTGTCCCATAGTGCACTTGGGTTCAAGACCTCTGAAGAGATGTTCTCTGGAAAGAAGCCAGAAGTAAGCCATCTCAAAATATTTGGCTGCCTAGTATTTGTACATATTCCAAAAGAGAAGAGAAACAAGTTGGACCCTTCAGGAAAGAAGGGAATATTTCTTGGATACTGTGAGGTCTTCAAGGCCTTCAAGGTTTATATACCAAGTCACCATCATATTGAGATCAGAAGGGATGTGACCTTTGATGAATATGAAGCACTCAAGAAATCCATAAGATGCCATCTTGAAGAAGTATATGAAGAGGAACCTGTAGCTCCCAGAGTTGCGGAAACAGTAAGGGAAGTCATAGCTTCCCCTGATGAGGAAATTATAGAAGATCATGACATAGTATAATTTCAAGAACCTCCTCAGATGACGATCTCCCATAAGAGAAATCCTGCTTGGGCTAGGGAGATTATTCAAGATGGAGAAAATTATGGTGTTCCCGAAGGAACCACAAGACAAGTGAAGAGACCTGAGCCATTCTTCAGTTATATGGATTTTATGTGTGATCTCCTAGAGAAGGAGCCTACCTGCTTTGAAGAAGCCATTCATAGGAAAGAATGGGAAGATGCCATGATAGAAGAATGCCAATCCATTATAAAGAATGATTTATGGGAAATAGTTCCCAGATTGAAGAGCAAGGATGTGGTATCTTCCAGATGGATTTTCAAAATAAAACATTTTGCTGATGGAAGTATTGAGAAGTACAAAACAAGGTTTGTCGCTCATGGATTTTATCAAAAGGAAGGAATTGACTATGAAGAGACATTTTCTCTTGTATCCAAATACACTTCGATCAGAACCATCATATCCCTTGTAGCTAAGATGAAGTGAAAGTTACACCAAATGGACATAAAGACAGCTTTCCTAAATGGTGTCATCGAAGAAGAAGTGTATATAGAACAACCTCAAGGGTTTGAAGTTGAAGATAGGAAGACTCACGCCTGCAAGTTGAAGAAGGCTATGTATGGGTTGAAGCAAGCTCCTAGAGCTTGGTATGGAAGGATAGACATTTTTCTGACGAGCTTGGGCTTTACCAAGAGTAAAGCAGATTCTAATATTTACTTCAAGGTTATGAATGATGAGTCGGTGATATTTTTGTTGTATGTGGATGACTTATTCTTAACTGGAGAAGAAAATATCATCACCGAATGTAAGAAGAATCTCGCTGCAAGATTTGAGATGTAAGACCTTGGCCTAATGCATTATTTCTTAGGTCTTGAGGTATGGAAGAGCCCAGAGAGAATCTTCCTTGAACAAGGGAAGTATGCAGTAGAAATATTGAAGAGATTTGATATGTCGGAGTGCAAGTCCATGAATACACCCATGGAAACGAAGTTGAAGCTTCTAGTCGACACTTCGTCGGAATTGATTGATGCCACATTGTATAGACAGATCATTAGATCATTGATGTATCTGACGAACACCAGACCAGATATATGTTTTTCCATGAACACTTTGATTCAATTTCTAGTAGAACCCAGACATGTTCACCTAGTTGCTGCAAAACATGTGATGAGGTACCTTAAGGGTACATTAGATTATGGTCTCAGTTATGATGGAGGTCATGACTTCACATTGAGTGGGTACACTGATACAGATTGGGCTGGAAGTGTCTCTGACAGGAAAATCACTTCAGGATGTTGTTTCAGTTTGGGGTCAGCCATGATCTCATGGTAGAGTAGGAAGCAATCAAGCATTTCTCTCAGTACAACGGAAGAGGAATACATTGTTGCGTGTTCTGCCAGTTGTGAAGCCATATGGCTTCATAAATTGTTGACTAGTCTATTCGACCTAGATATGGAAGCAACCATGATCCTATGTGATAACCATAGCTCCATAAATATGAAGAGAATCTTGTATTTCATGACAAGTCAAAACACATAGAGATTTGATATCATTACATCCATGACATGGTGCAGAGAGGATCCATAAAGCTTCAATATATTATCACGAATGAACAAGTTGTTGTTGTGTTGACCAAACCTTTATCTCTTGTAATGTTTGAGCACTTTCGAGATAAGCTTGGTATAGTCTGAAAGGACCTCCCTCGAAAGGGGGAGTGGTGTTGTGTTGATGTTGCCAACTTAATTGTTGTGTTGTGATTCCAGCTTAATTGTTGTGTAGTGTTACCAACTTAATTGTTGTGTTGTGATTCCAACTTAATTGTTGTGTGGTGTTGCCGACTTAATTGTTGTGTTGTGATTCCAGCTTAATTGTTGTGTGGTTTTGCCAACTTAATTGTTGTGTTGTGATTCTAGCTTAATTGATGTGTGGTGTTGCCAAATTAATTGTTGTGTTGTGATTCCAGCTTAATTGTTGTGTGGTGTTTCCAACTTAATTGTTGTGTTGTGATTCTATCTTAATTGTTGTGTGGTGTTTCCAGCTTAATTGTTGTGTTGTGATTCCAACTTAATTGTTGTGTGGTGTTTCCATCTTAATTGTTGTGATGATGTGCCAGCTTAATTGCTATGATGATGTGCCAGCTTAATTGTTGTGATGATGTGCCAGCTTAATTTTTGTGATGATGTACAAGCTTAATTGTTTTGATGATGTCCCAACCTCATGTTGTGATGATGTGCCAGCCTTGTGCTGTGATGATGTGTCAGCCTCGAGCTGTGATGATGTGTCAGCCTCATGTTGTGATGATGTGACCAGCCTCATGCTATGATGATGATGTATTAGTTTCATGCTAATCCATGTTGATGCAGATGATGATGTCATTCCATCTCTCCGTTGTGAATGACAATTTTGATGATGACGATGTTGATGTAAATGATCGAATCCCCTTTTACGGATTGGTCAAACCCTAATTGTAATAGGAAGAATGAGAAGTCGGCCCCAGAATATATTAAAGGTGGTTATAACCACCCAGAATAAGAAGTCAACCCTGCCAGTGAAAAGACACCTCCATCCACACGTGCCAAATTGTATAAATAAAGAGTCTAGCACCTCATTTGGACACACACTCACTTGTTCATCAGAGCGCAAGTTCGGAGCTGCAATTGGAGAAGAAGGAAGAGAGAGAGAGGCGCATTATTGGGAGAGTACTTTCTGTATTTGTTTGAGTTATCTCTTGGCATTGTATTGGCTATCTATATTAAGGAAGTTTTTGTTGGGTTTTCTCCCCCATGAGGGTTTCCCAGGATAAATGATGTATCTCATGTGACTGTGTATTTCTCAGTGACCCTATCTATGTTATTTTTTTCTAGTGAAATGAAAAGAAACCTAATAATAGCTTAAACCTTAACATGATGACCCTAGAACTATTAGGGAGGTAATGGATTAAGAGGATAGTAAACTATGGAAGAAGGCGATGATTAAAAAATGGAAGCCTTGGATAAAAATGAGGCTTGGGATCTAGTTTAGTTGTAGGTTGGAAGAAAACTATCGGTATAAAATGGGTGTTTAAAAAGAAGTTGAATGCAGAAAGTAAGGTAGAGAAGTACAAAGGTCACCTAGTAGCAAAGGGATATTCCAAGGTGGAGGGAATTAATTTTGGTGATAGTTTTCCCATGTTTCTAAATTAACTTCTGTTAGATTATTTTTTTTGTCTATAGCTATTCACTTTGATCTTGAAGTCAAGAAGATGGGTGTGAAAAAAACATTCCTACATGGAGCTCTAGAAGAAGAAATATATGTGGAACAATCAGAAGGTTTTGTAGTGAAAAGGAAAGAAAGAGTTGGTTTGGAAGCTAAATAAGTCCTTATATAGATTAAAACAATCTCCAATAATATGATATTTTGATGAATGTTGTTGTTTGGAAACAACAAGGAAATCATCAAGGATGCCAACGCCCGGTGGACTTCTAAATATGTTCAATATCAATCTCTCAAGACCCATATGTGATGCATGGTATATTTTTCAAGTCTAGAGATTGTCCATGACAACAAACACTTTATTACTTATCTTGATTTGGTATAATATGTTCATGTAATTATTACTAATAACATGCTTCTTGTACATGAAATGATTTAATAACCCACAATTCTTACCTACTCACCTTGTTATTTCTTATTAATTCAACTTGCATTATCTAATAAGCATGTTGATCATTAAAAATATTAAGTTTCACTATTACTTCTAGTTATTCATATCTTATGAAAATCAAAAGGTTGTAGATCATATTATAAACCTTTTCCATACATATTTTATTAAAAAATTATCATGGGCCTTTTCCATATATATTTACTTAAAAAATCATCATGGCCCTTGCCAATAAGCTCAATCATAGGTGATTTCAATGATTGGGCATTTAATATTAACCATTGTGGGTCATAGCATATTTTCCTTTAAAAGAAAACTATTCAATAATATTAGTTTCTCTATCTCTAAAGTATTATTTCCCCTCAATTTGCTACCACTAACATCATTTTACCAAATATTAAGTCTACACAATCTCTAGTTTTACTAGCCCTCGAACAAAGCTTTCAATTTCACATAAATCTCTAGAAGATCAACACAATTATCTATGTTAATTTGTTTTTTGTGCTTCTCTAACATGTATACACTAATTCTAAAGATCCCTTCAATAGAACCTATGAACACACAATTCCCACTTCCATACCCATAATAGCATCAGTGCTCGTATTACTATTGAGTTGAAATCAACCTTTTTGTTTTCCCATATTGCTTCCATGTTGGTCATGATCATTATGTTTACCCCCCTTTTTCATTCTTTGACATGTTTAATGTTGGATATGTGTTATATCCTTTGCAGGTACACTTACTCATATCCCAATGGGTGTTCGAGGGTTGGGTTTTTTTTGTCCATCGTGTATTATTTCAATCAATGGTTTCAACACATTGTAAACTAATTCTGGTTAAGGAATTAGGTTGTAATCTAATATGGGTTAATGGATTAGGGTTTTGAATTTTGTAGAATACCTAAATATTGTATCTTGAAAGATGAAGTTAATACGATGAGATACAATAGTTACTTAGGGTAAATCTTTGTGTACTATGTGTGTGCCATTGTTATTCTTATGTTTTAGATTCTGATAGTATTGATTTGTTTGCATGGGTTTATCAAGCTCTTCATTTGGCATCAAAGTGAGGTTATTTGCCTTTGTTGCTAGAGTTTTTCTCATTTTGTGAAGATCAAGGGTATCTTGGGTTTGTCATAAACTTGTTCTTAAGTGGGAGATTTGCACAATGAATCTTGTGTAAAGAAAAATGTCAAGCAAATGAAGATTAAAAATATAAAAGTTTAATAGCTATAGCTTTGGGTTATGGAAGCTAAAGATGGGAGATCTTCTTGTAGATAGAAAACAATGGGTTGTTGTGGATCCAAGTAAAAAACCTACTAGTATGTCAAAAGAATATTAGGAAAAGATGGAAAGAAAGGAAATAATTATGATATGACTTTGCCTCTCAAATTCGATGTTGTTGAAAGTCTCTGGAGAAGATAATGAAAATAAGTTGTGGGATAAGTTAGGAAATTTGTATTAGACAGAATCCCTCATAAAAGAGTTGTTTCTTCAAAACAAGTTGTATCATATTAGGATGGATGATGGAAACTCCATGATGGAGCATATAAATTCCTTTAATACTCTGTTCATTCAACTTGTCTTTGTTGATACTAATATAGAGGAGAAGATAGGTGTATTACCTCGTTATGTTCTTTTCCAGAATCTTGGGATAATTTAGTTGTATAAATTGAAAGTACTACTCAATCCACATTAAAGTTTGAGGATGCAGTTGCATCCTTGTTATCATATAAAATCAGGAAAAAATCCATGGAGGGTGTGGCTAAGGATGTTTTATTTGTAAGAGATTATCCATAAGAGAGGAAAACCAAGTATTTGGGGAGAAGATCTAAATATAGAGGTAAATCTAAATCTCTAGGAAAATATTTGAAGGAATGTTGGAAATGTGGTAAAGTTGGGCATTATAAGAAACATTACATATCTAAGAATGTTGATAAAAGTAAGGGATATGATGATGCCCCTTCCACAAAAAGGAAAACCTTCATGGATGAAAGAGGTGATGTTTAATTGACATCTACAGGTAAAGTAAAAATTCAGATCATGATGTATGGTTGGTTGAATCGGGTTCTTCATTTCATATGAATCCTCATAGGGAGTGGTTTTGTGAATATGAAAAATATAACATAGGCGATGTTTTCCTAGGAGATGACTTGACAACTAATACAATATGACATGGAAGGGTCAAGATATTGCTCAAAGATGGAAGGATTAGAACTTTTCCTAGGTTTTTCATATTCCATATCTGGTCAAAAACCTGATATATGTGAGTAAAATGAGTGATGCAAGTCTGCATACTATATTTGATAAGGAAACACACAAGATGGTTTGATGAACAATGGTGTTGATGAGGGGAGTTTGAATTTGAACTCTATGCAAGACATTGGGGAGTATTATTAATGATGGGTGTAACAGTTTTGTTGTTCATGAGGTTAGCAACGAAGAAGACATGACCTCGTCGAATATCCCTACAATGTTATGGAATCAAAGACTAGGCCACATTAGATAGAAAGGCCTTCAAGCATTACATGGTAAATGTATGGTTTAATAAATATCAGACATTTCAATTTCTGTGAACTTTGTATATATGGTAAATAAAATCAGGTAAGATTTCCATCTAGTGGTACAAGAGCTAAAGGAATCTTGAAGTTAACACACAATGATGTGTTTATACTTTTTCTTGTTCCATCACTAGGTAAATTTGTGTACTATGTTTCATCCTTAGATTATTTCTTGAGGAACACATGCATCTATTTCCTTCAAAAGAAATATGATTTTTTTAATAAATTGAAAGAGTTTAAGGCTCTTGTAGAGAACTAGACGAATAAGAAAATAAATGTGTTGAGGACAAATAATGGTGGAGATTTCTACATGAATGACTTCAAGGAATTCGATAATAAGTGTGGAATAGTAAGGAAAAAGACTATTCCATGCACACATCAATAGAATAGAGTTGCAAAATGAATGTATAAAGCATTGATGGAAAAGGCAATAAGTATGCTCAGTAGTGTAGGGTTATCACAGGAATTCTAGGTAGAGGCAATGGATAATGTATGTTACTTGGTAAATCAATCACCTACATCAGTGTCGGTGGATAAAAATCCACATTAGGTATGTACTGATAAAATGACCCTCTCTTAAACATCTCATATCTTTTGGTTGTGATTATTATGTGCATGTTCCAATGGAAAATAGGAGTAATATGGATAATAAAGCTTAAAATGTATCTTTATTGGCTATAAAGATGGTATAAAAGGTTATAAACTTTGGAACCTAGTAAAAAATAAGACTATTTATAGTTAGGATGTAGTATTTAGAGAGATTAAAATTGTTCCAAAATAGGAAGTCTAGCCAATGGAAGAAGAATTGGAGACAACAGAGTTTGATTTGGATGGTGAAGAATCCAACTCAATAGAAGAAGATGAACTAGAAGAGGAAGAACCTCCATCTTCAACCTTGAGTAGTTTGGTTTTGGAAAGTAGGCAACTAGAAGGTATACCCCACCTTATTTGCATCCTAGTTTTGTTATATCTATGACCGTTGATGACCCTAGAACTATTAGGGAGGTAATGGATTAAGAGGATAGTAAACTATGGAAGAAGGTGATGATTGAAAAATGGAAGCCATGGATAAAAATGAGGCTTGGGATCTATTTTAGTTGCAGGTTGGAAGAAAAATGTTGGTAGAAAATTGGTGTTTGAGAAGAAGTTGAATGCATAAAGTAAGGTAGAGAAGTACAAAGGTCACGTAGTAGCAAAGGGATATTCCAAGATGGAGGGAATTAATTTTGGTAATATTTTTCCCATGTTTCTAAATTAACTTCTATTAATTTTTTGTTTTGTTTATAACTACACATTTTGATCTTGAAGTCAAGCAGATGGGTGTGAAGACAACATTCCTACATGGGGATCTAGAAGAAGAAATTTTTGTGGAACAACCAAAAGGTTTTGTAGTGAAAGGAAATAAGGATTTGGTTTGGAAGCTAAAGAAGTCCATGTATGGATTAAAAAAATTTCCAAGAATGTGGTATCAAAAGTTTCATACTTATATATTGGGACTTGGTTTCTCAAGAAGCAAATATTATCACTATGTGTTTTCCAAGAAGGTTGGTGATAATTTTATTTATGTGGACTTATATGTTGATGAATGTTTTTGTTTATAAACAAGAAGGAAATCATCAACGATGCCAATGCTCAATGGGCTTCTAAACTTGATATGAAATATCTTATTGATGTAAATTTTATTTTGGGCATGGAAATTAAAAGGGATTCGGCAAACAAGAAACTTTGGTTGAATCAGAAGAAATATGTTGAGACATTATTGTAAAGGTTTAATATGCAGAAATGTAAATTGGTAAAGGTCCCTATTTCTGTAGGTGTTAAGTTATCAACGAATTAGTGTCTCGAGACATAAGAAAGGGTAGAGGGCATGTCTAATGTTAACTATGAAAGTGTTGTTGGAATTTTTATGTATGCTATGGTCTATACCATACTATATATTAGCCATGTAGTGGGAGTTTTGAGCATGTATATATCAAATTAGGGTAGAAACATAGGATATATGTAAACAGAGTCTTCATATATTTGCATGGCACTTGAGATTATGCAATATGTTACCAAGGAAGACCTGGGTCACACAGATAGATAGATATATGGGGCTTTGTTGATGCAGATTAGGTTGGATATCTTGACCAAAAAAGATATACAAGTGTTTATGTCTTTATCCTATTTGGTGGAGCAATCGGTTGGATGAGCAAGAGGAAGGTTGTAGTTATATTGTGAAGCACAGAAGTTCACTACATGACATCCACCACTACAAGGATAAAACCTTTTAGTGTCAATTTGTATGCTATCTAATTTCAGATCTGAAAATTACTTCCAAGTGACCCAAACAGTAAACCCTAGGGTTGTTATCACTGAATAATTTTACATTGAAATTATGAAAGAAAATTACAGCATCAGAAACAACAAGATCAAAGATAAATCATCCATGTACATGAGACACAAAATTTGTGTTTTATAAACTATCAAATTCATAATTTCCTGAGGTAAAAATAAGCCCTCTCAACCAACCACAAATTCAGTCAAAATGAGGACAAAACCAGTCCTCTTGAAAAACCCAAATTCAACAAAATACCTAGGAAAATTCCCAACTTACAAATATGTTGCAGAACACATGTATGGCCTACTGATGTCAACCTGTACAGACCTGCTAAACTACCCAAAAAATCACACATGCAAACCTGAAACCCTCCACACATGTGATTGGACAGTTCTCGTCACACCTGTGACTGTACGGACATGTTTCGTACCACACATATAGATGTACGGACCTGATTTTCTCACACATGAAACTCTTTCTCTCTCCTTCCACATGTGTGGACTCACACATGTGGCCTCTCCTTAGCTGAGAACAAAAAAATTAGAATGTCCAAGAAAACCCTAGGCTAGATTTTCCAAAATTGCATAATTACCCTTGTTGAAATCACCAAGCCTCCTAGAACAAGTGATCACTCACTTATTCTAACTCCATAATGTCACAATCTCTCCTCTCCTTTTATATGAATCTAATATGAGTTTAGAATCCCTTAGATTACTCTAAGGATCCCTCTACTAAACTCAACATCAAATTAGAATATTTGATTCATCCTTGTGGGTGTGAAGCCCCAACACAAGCCCATAAATCCAATCATCAAACCCATGAATCCATAACACAAATACAAGGGAGTTTTCATTGAAACAAAAGTATAATATGGTGCCAAAAAATAATCCCACTTGCCCGACACTAATGCCACTTGTGGGAATACCTTCTGAAGCTACAAAAACCATCAACACTCCCTCTTAGCAAGGGAGGTATTCTCACCTACTCCAATGTATCTTGGAAGTATATATGTCTCCCACAATGGAAGTGGCTTTTCCTCCCACTCTATATCTGCTACCACAACTCCACTCCAATCCTCCTGATTTGTTGCTACCTCTGTCATCGAAATAAATCCAATTGCATGGCATGGTCCCTTATCGGATGTTGCTTTTATAAGCCTCCCATTTCTGAGCCTCCTGCCTAGCTTCCTCAACCCATGAAACCTTCTTGACAATATTGGAAGATTCCTCTCTCCCACCTGTACCTGAATATAGACTTCCTCTAGATGAGTGATGCTCCCTCGCATCCTACTGACTCCCTTTGAATTCCAACTTCCTTTTGATAGTCTTTGGAGGTTTCTCCTCCCCACATGATCTTGAGAGTTGACTCTCTCTTAAATTTGACTCCCTCTAAGCCTGTACAATCCCTAGAGTTACCTACCCCCCTTGAACCTATACATCCTACAGAGATACCTACTCCTTTTCCTTTTTCATGATGCTCCTTTTCCTCTGTAATTTTCTTTCATAATTTCAGTGTAAAATTATTTAGTGATAAAAACCCTAGGGTTTACTATTAGGGTAACTTGGAAGTAATTTTTATATCTAAAATTAGATGCATAAAAATTGACATCGTATCAGAGTTGAGGCTTTGTATGAAGAGAGGGAGTCATATCTTCAGACACATTTGCTTCTACATTTGGTGGTACAATAGAATTGTTGTTTCAAGTTTTTGTTCTTTTTCTGGACAGGTCACAATGGTGAGCACTTTGAAAATTGAGGATAGGTTGGAAGGGGAAACAAATTTTTGGGCTTGGAAGGCCAAAATTCTCCTTCTCTTGGCGGAGAAATATCTCAAAGAATACGTTGAGGGTGTGGTTGCAAGTCCCACTGATCCATGATAATTGGCATCCCATAAGAAGAAGGAAGTGAATTCCAAACAGATATTGTTGGATTTCGTGAAGGATCACCTGATTCTTCACCTTTCTGAGAAGAAGACAACCAAGGATATGTATGATCCTTTGGTAGGATTTACCAAAGTGGAAATGCTAGCTGGAATTTGATCTTGAAGAACTAGCTTAGAGAGGATGAGATGACTAGTTCATAAAATGTTGGTACCTACCTCATGAGGATCACTCATATTCGTGACCAACTTGTATCCATTGGTGAGAAAGTGGATGACATCGAGTTGGTGAATGTGGCATTTATTGGATAGAAGACGTGGAGCAGGTAGCTCCGCAGGTTGTATAGGTTTAGAGAGAGCAGGTAGTTTCAGAGTTTGCACAGGCTCATAGGGAGCCAAATTTCAGAGGGAGTCATCCCTTAGGATCCAGTGGGGAGGAGAAGCCTCCCAAGACTATCAAGAGGAAGTTAGACTTCAGAGGGAGCATCACCTATCTAGGGGAATTATACCTTCAAGTGTAGGTGGAAGAGAGGAATCTTCCAAGAGCGTTAAGAAGGTGTCATGGGTTGAGGAATCCAGACAAGAGGTTCAAAAGCAGGAGGCTTCTAGGAGCAACATGTCTTCCAATAAGGGACCATGCCATGTAACAGGATTTGTTTCAGTGACATAGGTAGTAGCCAATTAGCAGGATTGGAGTGCAGTTGTGGTAGAAGATCCAGAGTGGGAAGAAGAGACACTTCCAGTGTGGGAAACAAAGATACTTCTAGGATACATTGGAGTAGGTGTGATCTAGGAGAATCTAGAAGGGAAAAAATTCAAATTCCTCATATCTTAGAAAAAATGGCACCAAGTCAAAGAGCTAGTCAAGATATTTCTGCCGGTGTAAATGGTTCGTCAAACGGATTCCGAACGAAGAAGTTATGGCCAGTCAAAGTTGGCAGCCAACCCTAGTCAAAGTCAATGATGATGTCATCATTCATACAGGTGAAATCAACATTTCATACCGGGGTGACGTCATGATCACGTCAGCATGATAATATGGCACTCCCAGAAGCTGACACATGTCAAGCGGATTTGGATTTTTTGGTGGCCACTTGGGCCAATTATCAAGTGCCACATGGCACCCCCAAGTGATGCCACGTGGCAACACTTAGAGGCCACCACATGGCCTCTTGATAGAAATACAAGTGGCAGTCCCACAACATGCCACATGGTAGCATGAAAGGGTGACAAGTGGTAGGTTGAATGTACCAGTGGATCCAATGGCAGAGTGCCATGTGGCACCCTCAAAATGCCTAATGAGGGCCAGTAAAGGAAAAATAAAAAATTAAAAGAGGGGTAGGGCCTGGACCGACCGAAAACCAACCCCCGAACCCCATTTCTAGTGGTCTTGTCCACATAAATCAACAACGGTTGTACCACACAGAAATTCATGCACCAGTCGCGTCATGAGGTGGTGGATAAAAGAGTTATATATGACAACGGTTTAGGTGGTTAATACTATTATTATATAGTATTAACCACATAACAAAAAATGTTATAACCAATATTAAAATGGGGAGGTATGCGGGTTTGACCCTGGAACCTTCCCCCCAACCATAAACCTTATTTAAACTCTGTTAACCATCGACCAACTTCCCTCTTTGGAATATCCACCCTTAATCACATTACTTAAACCCACGTTTCCATAGCAGGGGGGTCCGCACCCAGCGAAACGTGGCACCTTTTTTCATGCAGAGAGAATTTAATGTAGGTATTGTACAGACTATAGAGGCATGCTTTATGAGGTAGAGATCCCAGCAGAGGCATGTTTTGAGACAAATTTACAATCGAATTCACACTAATCCTCGCCATGAGTCTACTGGTGATGTATGTTTTTTCATCTAGGAAACGGATATGAAGGTCATTTGCATACTTGAGGTATAATGATGTATTTGTGCCAATTTTATTGCTGAGAATAATATAAAGCCTCTCCACTTTGAAGCAGGGCCCAAAGACGTAGTCCATGTTGGACGAACTATGTTATCATATCTTAGGTTCTTGCTCTTTTTTTCTCCTCTTTCCTCCATAATTATGTCCTCTTTCATTATGTTGCACATAAGATTTTAATTCATGCTCTTAATGTAGTTCATTTAATTTCATCGAAGTAAAGATCCTAGATCAAGTTGGTATAAGAGCAGTCTTCTTTGACTTGAATTGCGAGTGTGAATGCTTACCAGGGCCAAGCTCAAAACAGGTGAAGGAAAAATTAAGACTTTCAACCCAGAGATTGGACGTGAAACTCAAGGAAGGAAAATGGATGATGAAGAGAGGTGTGTCGAGCATGAGAAGAACTTTCACAAGATATTCTACTGGGTGTCAGACATGGTAGAAAAAATGTATGAAGATTACGAGAAAGAGTTGCAAAGAAGGAATAGAAGAAGAAATTAAAGGAGATGATAATGATTCAGTGAACCATGGAAGTGGAGGAGATCCTCCTAAGCCTCCATAGCCATCTTCAAGTGAAATATATTCTTCCTCTTCCTCTCATTCTCATCATTCTCATCATTCTAGTTTGCATCCAAGTACTTCTAAAAATACATTGTTGAAACTAGATGTGAAATTTAATTTGCCCATGTTTAATGGAGAAGATAATGCAGATAAGCTTAATAATTGGATCAAAAAAATCGAAGTTTATTGCCATGTAGAACAGATCGAAGAGGAAGAGGCAAAGATCAAGTTGGCTTCTCTTCGGCTGGAAGGCACAACCCTTGTTTGGTGGGAGAGAAAACTTCATAAAGTTAGTAATCACAATGGTAAACTCCATTCTTTATGGTTTGAATTTATATCTGCATTGAAAAATCAATTTTATCCACTGGGTTATGTTCAAAAGGCCATGATGTAATGGAAAAATCTAAGACAGGGTAAAGGTCAGAATGTTCAGAGTTTCATAGAGGAATTTCGGAAACAAGCACTTGCATTAAACATTCCTTTAGATTCTCATGAAACTTTGATGAAGTATATTGGTCCAATCCACAATTACATTCAACATACATTGTCATTGTTTAACCCCACAAACTTAGATGAAGTGTGTGTGAAAGAAAATCACCTTGAGAATAGGGTAAGGAATGTACATGAAGACCACCCAAAGATATTTTCCAAGTTCAAGGACAACAAGTTCAAAGGAAAGAGAAGGGACAAGAAGGTAGCGACAACAAAGAAAGAGGAAGGAACACCCTCTTGCACACATTGCAAGAAAGACGGGAATGATGACAAGCACTGCTAGAAGATACACTCGGATCTAACGCCAAAGAGATTTGGAGGAAAAGGAAAGCCAAAAATGGTTGCAGCAATGCAACAAGACCTTGGTTCTAATTTAGGATATGAGGCGAGGATTACAACCATGGGAGTACAAGGTAAAATTTCATTTCATGTTGGTTCAAATTCCACTTATACATCTCATGATCATGAAAGAAGAAGAAGTGAATTATTTCATATTAGATTTCTATCTAAACACACAAATATTGACACTCTATTTGATCCAGGTTCTCAAGTGAATTTGATCTGAGAAACTATTGTTAAAAAGTTGGGCCTAGAAACAAAATCTCATCCTAAACCATACGCTCTTGGTTGGGTAAATAATAATGAAAAACTAAATGTTACCAAGCAGTGTAGGGTTAGATTTGTTTTTTCTTCAAAGTTCATAGATGAGGTTGATTTCGATGTTGTCCCACTTCATATATGTGGCATAGTTTTAGGAAGCCCGTACCTTTATGATAGGAATGCAATCTTCTTCAGAAATGAAAACAAATACCATCTCACAAAAGATGGAGTGGAATAGATTGTAAGGGCTAACAGTATGAAAACAAACACAACTCTTGTTAGTGCAGGCTATATGAAAAGACTCATAAACACTAATAAGAAATATGTACTCATGGTTGTAAGGGAAAAATATGTTGAGACATTTGATGCTTTCAAGGAATGTGATCCCTCTCACAAAGATGAAATGATTGATGTTATATCTAACTATGATGAAATCTTTCAAAAACCAAGTGGATTTCCTCCCAAGAGGGAGATTCAACATGAGATACATATTCAACAATATTTGCCTCTTCCAAATGTGGGCATGTACAGGATGTCAGTTGTGGAAATGGAAGAAATCAAGAGGATGTACAGGATGTCAGTTCAGGACTTACTATACCAAGGGGTCATCCGACCTAGCTCATCTCTTTGTGATTCTCTGATCGTGTTGGTGCCAAATAAGGATGGCACATGGTGAATGTGCGTTGATTATCGGGCTCTAAACAAGATCACCATAAAGAACCATTACCCATTGCCGTAGATAGATTACTTGTTGGATCAACTGAAGAATGCAGTGTGCTTCACCAAGTTGGATTTGAGAAGTGGCTACCACTAGGTCAGAATTCTAGAAGGTGACACCATGAAGACCACCTTCAAAACAAAACAAGGTCTTTTTGAATGGCTTGTGATGCCATTTGGTATTTCTAATGCTCTAGCGACATTCATGCGAGTCATGAATGATATTTTTAGGCCTTTCCTTGATGATTTTGTTATTGTATACTCAGATGACATTCTTATTTTTAGTAGGACTTGGAATGAACATGTAACGCATGTAAAGAGAGTATTGGATGTCCTTCAAAGGGAAAATTTGTATGTAAAATTGTCAAAGTGTGACTTTGGCAGAATATCATTAGTTTACTTGGGTCATATTGGTGGAGGTGGTCAACTAAAGATAGACCCCTCCAAAGTGGAAGTCATTATAAATAGTCATAAGCCAACATCATCTACTAAAGTTAGAAGTTTCTTAGGGGCATTTCAGTACTAGAGAAACTTTATTTCAAACTTCTCCTACATTGCATCACCTTTACATGCCTTAACCAGTGTGAAAAAAACCTTCCAATGGGGAGGTAAACAACAAAATGCCTTCGACACATTGAAGAGAAAGATCAACAATGCACTAGTGCTAGCATTACCTGGCCTACAACAACCATTTGAAATTGAGACTGATTCCAGTACCTATGCCATGGGAGCAGTCATGATGCAACAACGTAAGCCCATTTTTTTTCATTCTGAAACTTTTTCTAAGGTTGTGTGTAACTATGCTACATATGACAAAGAACTGTATGCATTGGTACAAAGCATGAAGAAATGGAAACACTACTTAATGGGAAAGGAAACAATCATACACACAGATCACCAACCCTTGCAATATCTCTAGTCACACACCAAGCTACAATAGTCAAGACACTGTAGGTGGATGGGATCTTTTCAACAATTCCATTTAGTTATCAGATGCAAGAAGGGTATAAGTAATAAAGTTGTGAACATGCTTTCTATACCTCATATTTATGTATCTATTGTTTTGAAGAATGCTTCATTAGATCATGATAGTTATATTGAACAATATGCTAATGATGAATATTTCAAGGATGTATATGAGAGGTTAACCCATGGTTCGTAGGTGGAGAAATTTTATGTGCAGGATGAACTAATCTACCATATGGGCAAGCTTTATATTCCATTCAATGAAAGAATGCATGTAATCAAGGAATCACATACTTCCCTTGTATCTGGGCATTTTGGGGTAGGTAAAACTATGGAGCATTTGCAAAGGTTTTTCTATTGACCTTGAATGAAAGATATTGTAACCAAATATTTAAAGGGGTGTGTGTTTTGCTCAACTTGTAAGCCCACTAATAGAAAATTGGGGTTGTACACACCACTTTATGATCCTTCTCACCCTTGGGAGAGTATTTCCATGGATTTTGTAGGGTGTTTCCTTTGTCAAAAATGGGTAAGGACTACTTGTGTGTAGTAGTGTATAGGTTTAGAAAGATGTGTGTCTTAATGCCATGTAAAAAGTAGATCATTGTTGAGCAAACTACTCATGTTTTCTTTCAACATGTATGGATCCACTTTGGACTTCCCACATCCATTATCTTGGATCGAGACACTCGATTCCTTGGAGAGTTTTGGACAAGCTTGTGGAGAATGATGGATACCAAGTTGAAGAGAAGTATTGCTTTCCATCCATGAACCTATAGTTAGACAAAGTTTGTAAACAAAACAGTGGCTCATTTGCTTCGAGGCTATTGCAGCAAACATCCCAAGTTGTGGGATGATTAGATACAGTATGTGCAGCATGCATACAACCAAGCCTTGCACTCTTCCACATAGATTTCATCGTTCGAGACATGTTTTTGGTATTTACCTAAGGCTCCTTTGGACTTGATTTTTGGAAAATATGTCGACTCAAGCGAACAAAGAGAAGAAGACAAAGCCCACAATTTCATTTAGAGGATCCAGCAGGTACATCAGATAGTCCGGGAACAGTTGTAAAAGAGTCAGGCACAGTACAAAGCTTGCCATGACAAGCATAGAGTTGATCATCAGTTTCAATTTGGAGATCAAGTATGGCTTCACATCAGCAAGGATAAGTTGAAGGGAGAAGGAAAAAATCTCAAGCCCATTAGATATGGACACTTCACCATCTTGAAGAAAATTGGCAAAAATGCCTTTCGCCTTGATCTACCACCATACATGCAGATATACTCAGTTGTAAACGTAGAGAACCTGAAACTTTATGAGTCTCAAATTATCATGAATCAGCGGGATATTGTTTCAGTACCTTAAGTGGACGATTTTTCTCCTGAGTAATTGGACGAATTGAAGGAAGAAATCATCATAGACAAAAGGATGAGAACTTTACGCAAAGGTGATGTAGAATATCTTCGAGTGGGCCTAAAGGGTACACATACAATTAAAGCATGATGGATTGAGAAAGAGAAAGTGAGGGAACAATTCCCTCACTTTCTTGTTGATTGATGAGGCTTTTGGAGGCCAAAAAGATTCTTAGTGGGGAGGAATGATCTAGGAGGATCTAGAAGGGAAAAAAATCAAAGTCCTCAAATCTCAGAAAAAAGTGGCACCAAGTCGAAAATCTCGTTGAGACCTTTCTGTTGGTGTAAATGTTTCGTCAAACGGAATCCGAACGAAGAAATTATGGTCGGTCAAAGTTGGCAGTCAATCCTAGTCAAAGTCAATGATGATGTCATCATTCATACAGGTGACGTCAACAGTTCATACCAGGGTGATGTCAGTAGTTCGTACCGGAGTGTTGTCATGTTGACATGGAACTCCCAGAAGCTGACACATGTCAGACGGATTTGTACTTTTTCGTGGCCACTTGGGCCAATTGGTAAGTGTCACATCGCACCACTAGGTGATGCCACATGGCACCACTCAGAGGCCACCACATGGCCTCTTGAAAGAAAGACAAGTGAGAGTCTCATAGGATGCCATGTGGTAGCATGACAGGGCAATGGGTGGCAGGTTGACTGGACCAGTGGAGCCAATGGCAAAGCACCACGTGACCCAATCACTAGGTGCCACGTGGTGTTGGATTACTGAGAGGGGGGGTGAATCAGTAATAATGTAATTTTAATCCTTTTTCTTCAAATGTTATATCAATGTAGAATTATTATCCAATAATGAGCAGTAATAAATAATCAATGAACAAATGAACAATCATACACATGCACAGTACACCAGTGTTTTACATGGAAACCCAAATCGGGAGAAAACCACGGAATGCTTTTTCTTATATGTCTTGAAGAATTACATTCATTGGAAGCACCAACTTCCTTTGTTTTCCAGCTGCAACTGGAAGGAGGCTCCAACCCCCTAGTTTCTCAGG
>JASDQU010587352.1:5146-49162 GCA_032191745.1 Picea mariana | reverse complement strand
TGATCTTCATCTCGTTATTCCTCATACAAGCATGGGTCCTCCTACTCCACAAAGCGTCTTCCCGTGAGGAATTTCACCATAAGGGGACCACTTTGGAGTTCATCCATTTGTACACCTTATCAATCATGATAAGACAATAATGAGTCATCTCTACATTTTTCCAGCAATGCATCATATACCAATGGAACCACATCAATCCATCTTCGTCATGTATCAATGACAACTCATTGATCCATCTTCATCTATGCATTCTCATCAAGGACAATACGTATTAGATTACATCAATCATCAATCAATCAATCCTTTGACATAAATAAATCACTTGACATCAATCAATGACATCAATCATTCAAACCATTGGCATCAATGACAACATGATCCAACACGTGGCACCCTGGAAATGCCCAATGAGGCCCAACAACAAAAAAATAAATAATTAAAAGGGGGGGCGGGCCTGGACCAACTGATTCCAAATTCAGCGACTGGACCGACCAACAGCCAACCCCCAACCCCCATTTACGGTGATCTTATCCACGTAAACTGGTAGCGGTTGTACCACATGAAACTATGTGCACCAATCACGTCATTAGGTGGTAGATAAAAGAGTTATATATGATAGTAGTTTGGGTGGTTAATACTATTATTATATTGTATTAACCACATAAAAAAAATGTTATAACCAATATTAAAATGGGGAGGTCTTCGGGTTTGACCCCGGAACCTTCCCGCCAACCATAAGCCTTATTTAAACTCCGCTAACCATAGCCAATGACCCTCTTTGGAATATTTTCCCTCAATCACATTACTTAAACCCATGTTTGCAAGAGTAGGGGGGTCTGTGCCCAGCCAAATGGTGGCACCTGTTTTCATGCAGAGAGAATTTAATGCAGGTACTATACGGACTGCAAAGGCATGATTTATGAGGCAGAGAGCCCAATAGAGGTGTTGGAACACATACAATTCTAAACTTTTGAGCTTTATATTCCTCATCTCATGAAAATATATTTTTCCCAATGGAACGGATAATTTAGAAAGTGACTTTCGATTTTTTAATTTAATTCCATTATTGGTTAATTGGAAATAAGGCACACACAATATCCATTGTTGATGAGTTTTTCTTTTTTTGATCGAACGACCCTAATACCTTCTAATTTTTGGAGCCGCTTGAATTTTAAAGAGGCAAATCGCTAAAAGTCACTTCGGAGCTTCGCGCTTTGAACATTTCTATAAGTCTTAATGATAAAAGCTCTGAAAACTCTGAAGCCCGAAGATATTTATTCTCTACTATTCCTAAATTGTTTTAAAGACACGAGTCGCAATACATGTGTACCTTTGAGTCTTCCCTGAGTTAACATGTGGCACCTCCCTTCCTAGACACATCATCCATAACACGTCACTACGGGAGATGATCCTTCGAGAGTTTAACAAAGAATGAAGGAACGAATTACAGGAATATCAAAATGTCGAAGTATTAAATGTTAATTAATCAAGTTAATCATGATCAAGAGATAATTAATGACTTTGCACTTCAGAGTTCAGACGCTTACCCTTTATCATATTCTAAAATCTCCAAAGTCCGAATTTCCAAAATGCTTAAAGTTAAATATGATTAATTAAGACTTTTGCTAGATAATTAATCACTTTGCAGTTTTGGGTTTTGGGAATTTCCTCTCGAGCTATATTTAAAGTTCTCAAAGTCCGAACTCCCGAAACACTAGAAATTGACACACCTTTTTAAACATGATTAATTAAGAGTTTAAAAGCGATTATCCAAGGATTGACCTTCGTAGATTCGGGATTTGGGAAATTCTCACTCTGTCTCATCTAAAACTCTCGAACACGAACCACAGAATATTGATGGCATTTATGACTAATTTAGGGTAATGATTCAAAATGCAGATTGTGGATCTCTAGGTAGACATTCCTATTAAAGATAATAAATTTTCCATCTGTGAAGCTATATGAAAATTAATGTATCTGATTTGAATAAAAGAACTTGGATTTCCAATTCATTTTCATCTTCCAAATATAGCAAAATTTTATCAGTTTGAAAAGCTCGCAGATTTTCTCTCTGCAACAGGTAACCTCACGCGATTTCTTAGAGATTATGGCACCATGGAAAATGATGAAAAATCATGATGCAACTGGCGAAGATTCAAACCCAAACATGGACGTTCTGTCAGACACCACGCCACGAGCCATGGACACTGTTAAATCTTGGGCACAGGTGTTCAAGGTTCTAGAACAAGAAATCATCAACTGTCTAGAGGACTTTGTTGAAGAAGAAGATGATACTTATGCAGCTAAACTCAGACATATAGCGCAATCGAAACTGCACAAAATAGCAGCATGGTCGAGACTCATGCCTTATAACGACATGATAAGTTGGGCCTTAGAGCATATTGACATCCACAACAAGAGCATTGTTAACTACTAGAAGGTCGTTTTCAGCTCTTTCCGACCAAAACATATGAAAGTAATGTACAAACTATCCCCTAATCCTAAATATATATCCAATGATGCATTCATTCTGGAGTTAAAGCAAAAGGAGTGCATTCAGTATGCCATAAAATGTCTCTATATAATCAATTCTTCGTGGAGGAACCCAGATGAATTCAAAACCGGCACTCATGTTATATATTCCACAACGTCTTTGGATGTTTCGATGGTGTATGTAGCCCTGATGCTATGTTGATTGTTTGGAAAGAAGAGTCCCGCGCATTTTTTGGTGGAATGGGTATCCATCATGCACGAGGTAGCAGAGGGTTTTACCTCCAATTGGGCCAAAATGTTCTCTCATAACTTGGCCAAAGAGATTGTAGAATATAGAACAGCAAAGTCAAAAGGACATCCCACCCCCTTCTACATGTCGGCATATATCATGGACGTCATCTGTTTCACGACGCCTTTCCCACTTATGAATTGGAGCTGGAACCCAGCCAGTGTCGAGCCCATTCATTTCTATCATTCCAAACTATGGGAGGAAATTTCAAAGATTTCTTTTATGAAATTTGTCACCATGTGGTGGTTCATGTTCATATAGCCCTGTATGGCCACCCACCTCCTTGAATTTCAGATAGGATTATGGGAAATTTGGGTAAGCTAGAAGAATGGTTTATTGAGGAGAATTTCTCCTATATCAAAGTTTTTGGATGCTCAATCCCTCCCCATGCTCTCCCACTAGTTTTACCGGAACGACTGGTATGCAAAGAAGTGGCCTACTAGACAGTAACGGGAGGCATCGACAAAGAGCTGAAGGCAACGCAGAAAAACGTATGGGAAACTTTCCCTATTCAGGTTGGCATGTTTTCTTTACTGGATTTCAGTCACTCAAAAGTGGAGGTTTCGGCTCTAGAAGGTGTCAAATTGGTTGACATCGAATTCAAAAGGCAAGACCCACACAATATTATGGAAAACCACCTAGCCCAATTCAACATGAAAAGATATGTGCACGAAAATTCCCCATATGACGAAATATTCAGGGGAGTTAGGTCTTATGAATAGGTACAGGACAGATTCCAAACCTTGCCCCCAAATCAACAAGTTGGTTTCCTTAGTTTACAAAGGCACGGGTGAAACATTCTCCCAAAGGTACTACAAGGAGAGTCGATAGTCACTCCTACTGCACATGAATCTGTGCCTACAGGTTCTGAACCAGAGCACTATGGTAAACACAAGGTTGAGGAAACCCCGAAGATCTCTGAGGTTTTGACACAGAATTAGAAGCCTCATTATCAGAATAGCTAAGCCCTCAGGAAAAATCCCAACTCGAAGCTTACCTAAAGCAAGGACAAATTGCACCTCCCTCGTCACCAACTACCCTTGCTGGCACCTCAAATACCATGGAGCAGCAATAGTCCACTAAGATTGCTACTCCCATTACATCACTTACTCCTCTGCAATCTAGCTTCAGAAATCCTAGTTCCGAAATTATTTTGGTAAGTGATCTTACCCCCATCTCACCTGAAGAGATGCCTCCTTCGGATTTCTTCTTTAGTAAGAAAAGGAAGGCCATTGTGAAAAAGGAATCACACCAGAAAGATGGAGTGATAACTAAAGGGCAGAGAATGGTGTATGACGAGAATGATCAAGATGACACAGAATTCACGAAAGAAGTTGTAGGTTCATTAGGTGCTTTTGCCATTGATCAATGGTTTGTGGACAATTTGGCCGAACAACTGCGACATAAGTGTCTGTTGGTAGAACAATTACAAAATCATATATGCACCACTAAATAGACAATCTAGGACAGAATGATTCAAGACTTTGAGCAGATCAAAGCTAATGATCGACAACAAATTCAACAGCTCCGATCCAATCTTGATGAGCTCTATCAAAGTACACAAATCAACTAGGGTCTAATCACTCCACGTGATGAATTTATAAGAAAACTGCAAGCTAGATTGAATCTGACCGAAGGTACCTCAATAGACATTTCGGCCTTCCAAATTAAAGCGTTGGAAATAAATGAGAAATTGGAAGCTTCCCAGTAAGACCTCTTTCTGAATATATATGTTGTTCAAAAGTGCTACCGGGAAGTATATATTTCTCTGAAGGACATCTACATCAAATAAAGAGAGGCCCACTCAACCTGAGTTAAGTTTCAAGAAGCCGTTGTATTGGTATAGAAAGATAATGTCCCTGATTTTCCTTTGCTCTCCTCATCTAAACAATTAAGAGGTGATATGGCTCTAAAGGTTTCAGAGACAAATCTAGAAAAAAGCAAAATATTTCCCAGAGAAGTAGAAGAGGCTTGCCTAGGAGCGTTGTCATCATTAGACAAAGGACTAATTGATCTTAAGGGAGGTGATACCGCAGAAGCCCTAGGGAAAATTGATATAGAAATGAACCAGTGGAACTCCATAAAGAGAAAGACGAAATGATGGCAGCCATTCAGAAAATGAGCCACATTGATCTTCTTAAAATCAATAAGTGGTTAGTGAATCCAAGAATACAATTATAGGCCACAGCTCAAGAAGTAAAAAGAATCCAAGAAAGGCTACCTCAAGTAGAAAGGAAATTATTCACTTTCGACGTGAATGAAACAATTGAGCCTTCAAGGTTAGTAGTGGAATTTCTGAATAGAATCCATCAAATGAATTGACCATAGAAAACCAAATATAGTTGGAAGCAGTTACAAAAATATACACAGTCTTTTCTCCTTTTCACCATCCTTATCTTCCATTTTCAAATAGTCATATGTCGCATTCACTCTCATTCTAAATTCCCGCTTACCTCCATTTCATTATCATTCTTTCCACTAATGGTTACTATCCTACGTTCGTTATCCATTACTTGACGAGCCATGCAGAGCTATCCTTTTGATTCTCCTTCTCCCTCTAAAGAAACGTTTCTCCCAGTAGGTGAAGAGACAGATGAAAATGCCAGCAAAGCTCATCAGATTTTACACCCTGTTGTTTCATTTTAGATATAGTTTATCTTAATTAAATATTGTAAGAAGTCCAATCATTTTGATTTGTGACAAATTTTGTATAAATACACAGATTCAAGATCTGTTCAAGGTTGCTTCTTGCCGGATGTAATAGAGAAAACTCTCATTTTTTAGTATTAATACAAGTGCCGACAGAGATTCCAATTTTTGTTGAGTTTGAGTTATGTGTTTCTTCTGTATTCACATATCTCCAAATTTCCTTATGTAATTTCTTGATAAGCGATTGATTGCAATTTAGTATCACAACTACTGTAATCACATTATATCAGCAATTCGTTAAGTGAGAATTTTTTCCTCTGTATTTACTGTAAGTAATACAAGACCTGCAAGCTATTTGAATTATTGCATCTCATTTCATGTTCAAGGGTGCACTCTTTACTTTCTTCTACTATAATTAAGGCGAGACTCACATGCCATTGATGCCTAACTTTTTAAAACGGTTTTGTAAGTTTCTCCCACACCATTTAATATTATAATTGTGACTCAGACATCGAAATACAGCCTTTGTACTGTCCTATTATTAATTTCATTTAAGGATCATTTCTTATATAACTAAAGGTACAAAAAGAACTCTTTAAAGCAATCTCTTTCAACATTATTGATGCCTCACATTACTCTTTGAGCCTTAAGTTTAATCTCAGGAACAACATCTTTTTGGCATCCTTGTCGAGGACGAAGAAATGAAGTATTTTCTCTGGGAAAACGACAAGGTAAGTTTCTATCTTTGATGGTGAACAAAGATTGAATACATAAGTAAAGCTTATTTTTATTTTTCACCTGGCGACTCCATCGTAGACAAAACTAGAATTCGGTGGAAAGAATACCAGAAAAAATTCAGACGATAAGCAGACCACACCAGAGTCAGATCCAGAAAATTTGTTGAAACCAAAGGGGTACCTCAAATCTACTATTGCATCAACAGGTAAAGTATATCAACCCAAAGTTACACAAGTTAATGCTAAGCTTCCAATTGAAGAACTAACCCATAATGAAATTTTTAAACAAATTCATTCTGCAAAGGTATCAACTAGTAAACCCAAGGCTAAGATTGAGAATACAAAGGTAATTGTTCCCGAGATAAAATTCAAGATTGACCCAACAGATACTTTTACCAATGAGAACAAAATATCCCTTTAGATACCCATTTTCATTGACACCCTAACGTTTCCACCCTTTCCCAAAGTAAAGGTTTCAGTTTCCCAAAACTCTGAAGAATCCATTTTATATCGTGATTCACCCCATATTGCTTCTCCTATATATACATCTTGTAAGTCGAAGGAAACCATCCCACATTTCCCTTTTCCTCCTCTTCTAGATTTTCCATCTCCTAACATCCTTTTTCCGAAACTTCTTTCACCACATCCCGAAGTAGTCGAAAGGTCACCACTTCAGTGCCTCGAAGTATATGAAAATCCTCTTTTTAGCTCCTGAAGTTCGTCTCCTAGAATTCCAATGGCTGGTGTTGGTGGCGTCGGAGGCGTAGGAGCAAGTGGACAAGGTCAAGGACAAGCTTCGCCTCCCAAAATCTTTGCCAAGGTAGCTTCCAGAGACACTCCCTTGGTCCTCCTTGTTGCCCTTCATGATTTGCCCGACAATTATATGAAAAACCTACCAAAATTCATGGGAGAAGGAGATTTAACCACAACCAAACACATAACCTTTTTTTATCAGTTTGTTGATATCCTTGGCATTCAACACGAGGATTTTTACTCATGGTTGTTAGTATAAACCTTTGAAGGACAAGTGAGAACTGGTTTTGAGGACTCCCAGTAGGTTCCATACGATCATATGATTATCTATAAAATGCCTTCCTAAGACAGTGGAGAGAGAATAAGGACCATCTCTATTATTTGACTGAATTTGGGGCTTTAAGAAAAAAAAATTCTAAATCAGTTCTTGAATTTACTCATAGGTTCAACAAACTGTACAACAAAATCCCAGCTAAAGTCAAACCTTCTCAACCTGCTACAAAGGTAACTTTTGCAGGGGCCTTCAAACCTGACTTTGCTCTCCTCCTACAAGAAAGAAGACCTGCCACTTTGTCGAGAATGCAGGACGATGCCATAGAAATTGAATCCAATATGATAGCATCTGGAGAATTAAAAACTAAGATTGAGATAGGAACCAAAGAACCTAGGCATTTCAAAGAACAGGTAGGACCCTCCGGATCTGGGAAGTCCGCAGAAGAGAAAATGGATGAAATGGTCAAAATAATTAAATATTTATCAAAAAAGATATCTAGAATGGAATTAGATCAATCCAAACATGATACTTACATTAGGAATCAGTTCAATAGAAACCCTAACCCCCAGATGCAACAATGACAAATAAAAAATGAAGATCAAAAGATTCAAGCCCCATTTAAAACTGAAAATTTTATGCAGAGGGATGACATGCAAAATTATGAGGAGCTAGAAGAAGATCTGAATAACCTTAGTGATAATGAATTGGAGCCACACTTAACCAGGAAGGATTATGAGAAGTATTTAGACCTATAATCCATGTTTAATAATGAGGAAAGCATTAATAATCTAGGAGACTCTGCTTATCAAGGACTCACCGATTCGATAATTGTGGAACTCCAACAGAAGTATGATTTAAGGCCCAGAAAAAAAAATCCTGCGAATGTTCTATCGAAATATATTTTATCACGAAATAAAACAAATGAGGCAGATGTTACTAAAACGCCAATTGAAACACAAGCTGCCCGAACAAAACCGGTTGAAACAAGAACAACGCAAACTAAAAAATCAGAAAATACAGAAGCATAAATTCCAACCAGAGAAATTGAAAAAAACAATTGGGGGTTTCAGTTTGGAAAATGAACTTAATAAAATTAAAATCGCCATGCCTTTGGTAGAACTTGCAAAAAAACTGATTTATAAAAATCAAATTTCTAAAGTGATAAATTTTTCTGATGTTGAATGTCATGTAGATGTTATTAATCTACATGATGAAAGACCTACGATCATGTTCGGTCCACACATCGAAAACACTAAGGATTTTGTTGCTCCGTTTTATATTACACTAAATGTGCATGACCACTTACTCCACAATTGTATGTTGGATTTGGGGGCCTCTCATAATTTAATGCCTAAAATTATCATGGAAAAGTTAGGCCTCAAAATTACCAGACCTTATCAAGACTTGTATTCTTTTGATTCCAAAAAAGTTAAGTGTCTAGGCATGATCAAAGATTTGGTAGTAAATCTTGCACAGATACCCGTGAAAAGTGTCATTATGGATGTGGTCATTTTTTATGTCCCTACCAAGTACGCCATGCTTTTATTCTGGTCTTGGGGTGCCAAATTAGGAGGATCAGTTCAACTGGACATGACTTATGCTACGATCCCAATTTTTGGTGGGAAATTCACATGACTATACAGAGAAACTAGACTGGCGTATACGGTAAGTGACCCTCAAAATCCAAATAACTACCCAGTCTATGTTGCTGATAAGGACTTAGGAAATTGTATATTATCGCTAGATGACAATTTCAAAGAATGTACAGAAGAAGAAAATAAAAAAGTAGAAAAAACAAAGAAAAATGTAAATAGTAGAGAAGGAATGTGGAAAATGATTTTTGATGGCGCTTCGTCCTGTGAAGGAGCAGGGGCTGGAGTGTTATTTGTAGCTCCAGGAGATGTGTATGTTATTTCCTTCTCATATAGATTACAGTGGGATATTGATTATATGAATAATGTATGTGAATATGAAGCTCTAGTCTTAGGATTAGAAGCTGCCAGAAAGTTAAAAATTGAACATATGATAGTTTATGGTGATGCAGAGCTCATTGTGAAACAAATAAAACAACAGTATCAAGCCAAGCATCCAAGGCTGAGGTCATACAGAAATTGCGCCTGGGATTTGATAGAGAATTTATTCTCGTCCTTTAACATTCACTTCATTCCTAGAATGGAAAATCAGCAGGCCGATTCTTTAGCCAAAGATGTTGCGACCTTTTTACCACCTATTGTCCTAAAACTAAAATATCACATCGAAATGAGACACTGGCCTTCGATCCCGAACAATGTTCAGCACTGGCAAGTGTTTGAATATGACGAACAAATTAAACAGTTCCTGGAGATGATTGATGAGTTTCACGAAACTTACATAGATTAGGAAAACCAGAATGATCCTACTTGGATTATGCAAAAAGGGGAGAACCCAGAAAAATTCCAAGAAAATATCACAAACCACTGTATGCTCGTGCTTAAGAACAATCATATTCCAAAAGGCATGATCCATTTAGAACGATTGTTTGACCAAGATGACATTCCCTTAAAGTCTATCTTACGTCCCCAACCCGAGGAAGTTGAATATTGTAATGTGGGAACCAACGAAGATCCAAAAATGGTAAAGATATCAAATTACCCTTCAGCCCAAATGAAAAGTAAGTACACCGAGTTGCTTAATCAATACAAGGATGTTTTTTCTTGGTCTTATGATGATCTGAAAACTTATGATACCTCTATCATTGAACATAAGACTCCTTTAAAACATGACATTAAACCTTTCAGACAGAAACTTAGGCAGATAAACCCAATCCTCCTGCCAGTGATAGAAAGGGAATTCAAGAAACTTCTCGATGCAAAAATTATCGTTCCGCTCAGGTATTTTGAATGGGTAGCGAATTTAGTCCCCGTCAGAAAGAAAAATGGTGAAATAAGGCTCTGTGTAGATTTCATAAACATAAACCGGTTGTCCCTCAAAGACAACTACCCACTCCTGAAAATGGATCATGGTCTAGAAAAGGTAGTTGGGGCTAACAGGATGTCCATGATTGATGGTTTTTCCAGATACAATAAAACCGTCGTCCGTGAAGACGACAAAGAAAAGACTATGTTTACCACTCTGTGGGGAAATTTTATGTACGATAAAATTCCATTTGGTTTGATGAATGCAGGGGATACTTTATAGAGAGCGATGGACATCGCATTTGTCAACGAGAATGAAAAAATCCTTGTTATTTATCTCAATGATTTGACGTTTTTTTCTAACTCTGATGCAGGACACCTACTACACCTCAGGCAAACCTTCGAAAAATGTAGAAAGTTTGGTTTATCTCTTAATCCTAAGAAATCACATTTCATTGTGCAAGAAGGTAAGCTCTTGGATCATATAGTGTCAAAAGAAGGAATCAAGGTTGACCCGAAACAAGTTGAGGCTATAGACACAATTAATATTCCTAGGAACAGAAAAGAAATTCAATCTTTTTTAGGAAAGATGAATTTTTTGAGAAGATTCATTCCCAATTTTGCTGAAATAATTAAAATGATTACAGATATGTTGAACAAATACAACAAAGTGAAATGGATCATTGAAGCTATAGCATCATTCAAGGCATCAAGAAGGCTATAGGAGAAGCACCAGTGTTAGCAAGTCCATACTATACAAAGGAATTCTTGATCTTTTTATTCGCTTCCTAACATATTGTTGCAGCGGTGCTTCTGCAAAACAACGAGGAAGGATTTGAGCAACCAATAGATTTCTTCAGCAAAAGCCTTAGGGATGCATAGCTAAGGTATGATATACTTGAGAAGCAAGCATACACAATGGTAAAGGCTCTCAAGGATTTCAAGACATATGTATTGCATTCCAAGATAATCGCTTACGTGCCAACTAATGTTATCAAAGACATTTTAGTTCAGTCGGACAACGATGGGAGAAGAGGATGATGGCTGAATAAAATTAAAGAATAATATCTAGAAGTGAAACCGACCAAGCTGGTCAAAGGTCGTGGCTTGGAGAAATTGTTAACCGAATCAAATTTCAAGGCGCTCGAGATAAATCACCTGGAATCACACAAATATATCCCAGATATAAAGGAACTTGATGATCAAACCCCTATGATTCAAATTGAAGATAAGTTTTCTTCCTATGTTTGGTATTGCAATATTGTTTCATACCTCCTTACCCTTCAATGCCCAAATGAAATGACTCCATCCAAGGAGAGAACTTTGAAGTTGCATGCAATTAAATATTGTATTATTGATGGCCAGTTATACTGGAAGGATCCTCTAGGTTTCTTGTTGTGTTTCTTAACAGAACCTAAAACAGAAGGCATCATAAATGCATTTCATGAAAGAGTGTGTGGAGGACACCATGCTTGGAGGGAAATGGCCTACAATATTTTAAGAGTTGGATATCATTAGCTAAATTTATTTACTGGTGTGAATGCCAAGGTCAGAACATGCAACTCTTGCCCACTGTTCTCTAGTAAGAAAAAGCTCCCTGCACTACCTTTAATCCCAGTCAAAGCAGAAGCTCCCTTTCAACAATGGGAACTGGATTTCATCGGAGAGATCCACCCGCAGTCAAGTGCTCCATATAGATGGATTTTAACCGTTATTAATTACTTCACGAAATGGGTAAAATCTATTCCAACTCGAAATGCTACGGATTCAGTAGTAATAAACGTCTTGGAAGAGAACGTCCTATCGAGATTTGGTTGTCCTCGAAAAATAGTCACTGACAACGCCCAAGATTTCAAATCTATGGCAATGGTCAATTTCTACCAGAAATACAACATTGTGTTAGGAAATTCTACAGCCTATTATCCTCAAGGGAATGGGTTGGCTAAATTGTCTAACAAGAGCCTGATGACTATAATAAAAAAAGTGTTGACAGAAAACAAAAAGGCTTGACACATCCACCTCAAATACGCTCTATGGGAAAATCGAATCGACACCAAGGAATCAATAGGTATGTCCCCTTTTCAAATGGTTTATGGTACTGACGTTGTCCTTTCTATGAACCTCGCTCTTCCTGTGATAAAGATATGGAAAGATGCAAATGAAGAGCCAAATGACGTTACAAGAAGGATAAATCAAATAATTGAAGTCCATCAAAATAGGGCCGAAGTAGATGACAAACTTCAAAAGTAACAAGATAATATGAAGGCCCTCTTCGATAAAAAAGCTAAAGATAGGGAATTTCTTCTCGGCGATCTAGTTTTAAAGTGGGATGCTAGAAAAGAGGATGCAGGAAAACATGGCAATTTCAACCATCTATGGTTCGAACCATTTAGGATTGCATCCGCTGAGGGGGGAAATTCCTTCTTACTGGAAAACCTCGATGGAAAAATTATTGACGCTCCTATCAACAGGCGTTACCAAAAAAAATTGTGCAATAATCATATTCCAGATTCCCATTGTATATAATGGTTTTGTTCTCTGTTTCAATTTGTAGTTTTATTTTCCTTTTGTAAACTATCCAAATTTTACTTTTGTTGTAAATAAACACAGTTTACTTGAAATCATGAAAGCAAAATATAAAAGCATTTGTACCACATATCATCTCTATTTATGTGGAATTTTCTGACATTTCCCATTTTTGTTCTCATGCAGAATACTTACTGTCAGTTGAGAGATAAGGATGTATCAGAATCCAACACTCAGTTTTCAAAACATTTGCTTTCTCTCAAAACAGGTAATAAATTAATGATTTACTTGATTGAAAATACAAAGGAAATCTGAGGTATGAACTCTTATTTCGTTAGTTCAAGCTAAAATTTTAAGGAAATCTTATCAGATGTAAAGGAGGTTTCACTCAAATAGATATTGTCATCTAATCAAAGATCAGAAAAGTATGAATATTACTGATTAATTCTGAAGCCTTCTTTAAATAAAATGAAAATGAAATAAAAAATCAAATAAAAGAAGAAATGAAATAAGAATAAAAAGGGCTTAAAAGGGAAGCTCAAAAATCAAGAAACAAACTTGTATGGGAATGAGATTCTTTCGCGTCAGACCCTCTGAGTCTTGGTTCTATTTTATTTTTCCTATCCCTAAGATTTATTCACTTCTAAATTTCGCTATATTTTCCTTAGTCTTCATAGAAAGAAAGAAATTCACCTTGACTCTGAAAACTTAAAAACATATATTCAAAATGAGATTAGGCAAAAATCTTTATGATTCCTTTGATTTTAACTAAAAGAAATTATGTCTAGGATAATCTTGATAACTTTAGCTCTTCTATTAGATTTTAAACTGACTAATTCGCTCAAGGTTGACCCCTGAAATTCAAAATCCCTATAAAATTCTCCCTATAGGCGAAAGTGTATTGAAGATCAAGAGACAATTAGTTTCAGAGTATACTTAAAAATTATGATAGACCTTGCTTTTAAAATTTTAAGCAGATATTATCCCTTGTGTGATACATACAGATTGATTTCCCCCACTTCAAAATATTAAAATATAAGGCAGATGGTGAAAGGAAATTCATAATTTGATTGCCCCCATCTAGTCCAAGACAAATGGTCAAAGGAAATTCGAAATTCGATTGCCCCCATTTTGTCCAAAAGAGATGATGAAAGGAAATTCATGTAATGATTTCCCTCATCTCAGCAAAATACAAAAATGCTAATTGAAGTGGTGAAAGGAAACTCAATGGGAGAAGTAGACAATTTCACTGGGGTACTGAACAGGCTCGCTGGCAGTGAAGCAATATCTATGATATTTGTATTGTTGTCATACATATATACAAAACATACTCTAACATCTAATTCTCTTTTCGATAATATTTACATTTTGAATCGACGAGGGATTCCCTAAATAAATTATTACATCTACTTAACCTTGATGCAAAGGAAGTCGGTAGAAGTCTGATATTTTGGTTAAAGTTGTTTTGATTATCTTAAGAAAATCCAAACTCAGTTTTACGAAAGGGAAATTTTAAATAGCCTAACTTGAGATAAATGATTAAGTGTGTTTTGAAGGTTTTATGAGATTCGATTGAAGTTCAATTTTTCTTTGTATGATTAATCCCTAAAAGCGTTTCCCAGAACTGTAGTAATGACTCAATTTGCCCAATGAAGGCACCCGATCTACTGTTCTTCCGTGTCTCATAGGGAGACGTGATCCCTAGATGGAGCCTATGTTGGAACACATACAATTCTAAAATTTTGATCTTTAAATTCCTCATCTCATGAAAATATATTTTTCCCAAAAGAAATGGTAATTTAGAAAGTGACTTTCGATTATTTAATTCAATTCCATTATTGGTTAATTGGAAATAAAGCACGCACAACATCCATCGTTGATGAGTTTTTCTTTGTTTTTTATTGAACAACCCTAATACCTTCTAATTTTTGGAGCCGCCTGAATTTTAAAGAGGCAAATCGCTAAAAGTCGCTTCGGAGCTTCGTGCTTCGGACATTTCTATAAGTCTTAATGATAAAAGCTTTGAAAACTCTGAAGCCCGAAGATATATATTCTCTACTTTTCCTAAATCGTTTTAAAGACATGAGTCGTAATACACATGTACCTTTGAGTCTTCCCTGAGTTAACATGTGGCACCTCCCTTCCTAGACACGTCATCCAGAATGATGTCATCCATAACACATCACTACGGGAGATGATCCTTCGGGAGTTTAACAAAGAATAAAGGCATGAATTACCGAAATATCAAAATGTAGAAGTATTAAATGTTAATTAATCAAGTTAATCATGATCAAGAGATAATTAATGACTTCTCACTTTGGATTTTGGACGCTTACCCTTTATCATATTCTAAAATCTCCGAAGTACGAATTTTTGAAATGCTTAAAGTTAAATATGATTAATTAAGACTTTTACAAGATAATTAATCACTTCACAGTTTCGGGTTTCGGGAATTTCCTCTCAAGCTATATTTAAAGTTCCCGAAGTTCGAACTCCAGAAACACTAGAAATTGACACACCTTTTTAAACATGATTAATTGAGAGTTTAAAAGTGATTATCCAGGGATTAACCTTCGCAGATTCGGGATTCGATAAATTCTCACTCTATCTCATCTAAAACTCCCAAACACGAACCGTCAAATATTGATGGCATTTATGACTAATTTAGAGTAATGATTCAAAACACGGATTGTGGATCTCCAAGTAGACATTCCTATTAAATCTAATAATTTTTTCTTCAGTGAAGCTATATGAAAAATAATGTATCTGATTTGAATAAAATCACTTGGATTTCAAATTCATTTTCATCTTCCGCAATTAGCAAGATTTTATCAATTTGAAAATCTCACATATTTTCTCTGTAACATGTAAACTCACGCGATTTATTAGAGATTATGGCACCATGAAAAATGATGAGAAATCTTGATGCGGCTAGCGAAGATTCACACCCAAACATAGATGTTCTATTGGACACCACGTCGTGAGCCATGGACACTATTAAATCTTGGATGCAGGTGTTCGAGGTTCTAGAACAGGAAATCATCAATTGTCCAGAGGACTTTGTTGAAGAATAAGATGATACTTATGCAGCTAAACTCAGATGTATAGCGCAATCGAAACTGCACAAAATAGTATCACGGCCAAGACTCGTGCCTTATAACGACATGATAAGTTGGGCCTTAGAGCACGTTGACATCCAAAATAGGAGCATTGTTAACCACCAGAAGGTCGTTGTCGGCTCTTTCTGACCAAATCATATGGAAGTAATGTAAAAACTATCCCCTAATCCTAAATATACATTCAATGTTGCATTCATTCTGGATTTTGAGCAAAAGGAGTGCGTTCAGTACGCCAGAAATTGTCCCGATATAATCAAGTCTTCATGGAGGAACCCAGAGAAATTCAGAACCAACACTCGTGGTATATATGCCACAACGTCTCTGGATGTTCCCATGGTGTACGTAGCCCTAATGCTATGTCGATTGTTTGGAAAGAAGAGTCCCACACATTTTTCGATGGAATGGGTATCCATCATCCATGAGGTAGCATAGGTTTTTACCTTCAATTGGGCCAAAATGTTGTTCGATAACTTGGCCAAAGAGATTGCAGAATATAGAACAGTAAAGTCAAAAGGACAGCTTGCCCCCTTCTACATGTCAACATATATCATGGATGCAATTTGTTTCACGATGTCTTTCCCACTAATGAATTGGAGTTGGACCTCGGTCAATGTTGATCCCATTCATTTCTGTCATTCCAAACTATGGGAGGAAAATTCCAAATATTTATTTTATGAAATCTATCACCATGTGGTGGTTCCTATTCATATAGCCATGTATGGCCACCCACCTCCTCGAATTTCAGATAGGATTATGGGAAATCTGGGTAAGCTAGCAGATTGGTTTATTGAGGAGAATTTCTCCTATATCAGAATTTTTGGATGCTCGGTCCCTCCCCATGCTCTCCCATGATTTTTACCGGACTGGATGGTATGCAAAGAAGTGGCCTACTAGACAGTAACAGGAGGCATCAACAAAGAGTTGAAGGCAGTGCAGAAAAAGGTATGGCCAACTTTCCCTATTCAGGTTGGCATGTTTTCATTACTGGATTTTGGTCACTCAAAAGTGGAGGCTACGGCTCTGGAAGGTGTCAAATTGGTTGAAATCAAATTCAAAAGGCATGGCCCACACAAGATTGTGGAAAACCACCTGGCCCGATTCAACATGAAAATATATGTGCACGAAAATTCCTCGTATGACGAAATATTCAAGGGAGTTAGGTCTTATGAAGAGGTACAGGACAAATTCCAAACCCTGCCTCCAAATCAACAAGTTGGTTTCCTTAGTTTCCAAAGGCACAGGCAAAACAGTCTACCAAAGGTACTACAAGGAGAGTCGATAACCGCTCCTCCTGTACGGGAATCTATGCCTACATGTTCTAAACCAGAGCACTCTGATAAACACAAGTTTGAGGAAACGTCGAAGAGCTCTGAGGTTTTGACACAAGAATTAGAGGCCTCATTATCAGGACAACTAATCCCTCAGGCAAAATCCCAACTCGAAGCTTACCTAAAGCAAGGATAAATTTCACCTCCCTCATCACCAACTACCCCTGTTGGCACCTCAAATACCACGGAGCAGTAACAGTCCACTGAGATTTCTATTCCCATTAAATAACTTACTCCTCTGCAATCCAACTTCGGAAATCCTAGTTTCGAAATTATTTTGGTAAGTGATCTTACCCCCATCTCACCCGAAGAGATGCCTCCTTCGGATTTATTCTTTAGTAAGAAAAGGAAGGCCATTGTGAAAAAGTAATCACACCAGAAAGATGGAGTGATAACTAAAAGGCAGAGAATGGTGTATGACGAGAATGATCGAGATGACACAGAATTTGTGAAAGAAGTTGCAGGTTCATTAGGTTTTTTTGCCACTACCAATTAATGGTCTGTGGAAAATTTGGCCGAACAACTGCAACAGAAGTGTTTGTTGGTAGAACAATTACAAAATCAGATATACACCACTGAACAAAGGGTATGGGATAGAATGAGTCAAGACTTCAAGCAGGTCATAGCTAATGATCGATAGCAAATTCAACAGCTCCAGGCCAATCTTGATGAGCTCCATCAGAGTTCACAAATCAACCAGGGTCTAATCACTCAACATGATGAATTTATAAGACAACTATAAGCTATATTGAAGCTGACCAAAGGTACCTCGATAGACATTTTGGCCTTCCAAATTAAAGCATTGGAAATAAATGAGAAATTGGAAGCTGCCCAACAAGACCTCTTTTTGAAGATAGATGTTATTCAAAAGTGCTACCAGGTAGTAGATATTTATCTGAAGGACATCTACATCAAAGAAAGAGAGGCTTGCTCAGCCCAAGTTAAGTGTCAATAATTCGTCGTAATGTCCTTGATTTTCTTTTTCTCTCCCTGTCTGAACAATTAAGATGTGATATGGCTCTAAAGTTTTGGGAGACAAATCCGGCAGAAAGCAAAAGATTTTCCAGAGAAGTAAAAGAGGATTTCCTAGAAGCGTTGTTGTCATTAGACAAAGGACTAATTTATATCAAGGGAAGTGATATCGCAGAAGCCCTGGTGAAAATTGATATAGAAATGAACCAGCAGAACTCCATAAAGAGCAAAGAGGAAACTCTGACAGCCATTCAGAAAATGAGTCAGATTGATCTTCTTAAAATCAATAAGTGGTTAGTGAATCCAAGCTTACAATTATAGGCCACATCTCAAGAAGTAAAAATAATCCAAGAAAGGCTACCTGAAGTAGAAAGGAAATTATTCACTTTTGAGGTGAATGAAATAATTGAGCCTTCAAGGTTAGCAGTGGAATTGTTGAATTGATGCCATCAGTGTATTGACCATAGAAAAACAAATATAGTTGGAAGCAAGTAGAAAAATATACATAGTCTTTTCTCTTTTTCACCCTCCTTATCTTCCATTTTCAAATAGTCATCTGTCTCATTTACTCTCATTCTAAATTCCCGCTTACCTCCATTTCATTATCATTTTTTCCATGGACGGTTACTTTTCCTACGTCCGTTATCCATTCCTTGACGAGCCATGCAGAGCTATCCATTTGATTATCCTTCTCCCTCTAAAGAAACGTTTCTCCCAGCATGTGAAGCAAATGCCAGCAAAGCTCATCGGATTTTACACCCTGTTGTTTCATTTCAGATATAGTTTATATTAATTAAATATTGTAAGAAGTCCAATAGTTTTGAGTTGTGACAAATTTTGTATAAATACACAGATTCAAGATCTATTCAAGGCTTCTTCTTGCTGGATGTAATAGAGAAAACTCTCCTTTTTTAGTATTAATACAAATGTAGACATAGATTCCAATTTTTGTTCAGTTTGAGTTATGTGTTTCTTCTGTATTCTCATATCTCTGAATTTCCTTATGTAATTTCTTGATAAGAAATTGATTTCAATTTAGTATCACAACTATTGTAATCACATTATATCAACAATTCGTTAAGTAAGAAATTTTTCCTCTGTATTTACTGTAAGTAATACAAGACCTGCAAGCTATTTGAATTATTGCATCTCATATCATGCTCAAGGGTGCACTCTTTACTTTCTTCTACTGTAAACAAGGCGAGACTTATATGTCGTTGATGCCTAGCTTTGTTTAACGGTTTCGTAAGTTTCTCCCACACCATTTAATATTATAATTATGACTCGGACAACAAAATATGGCCTCTGTATTGTCCTATTATTAATTTCATTTAAGGATCATTTCTTATATAACTAAAGGTAGAAAAATGACTCTTTAAAACATTCTCTTTAAACATTCTTGATGCCTGACATTACTCTTTGAGCCTTAAGTTTAATCTCAAGAACAACAAGAGGCATGGAGGTGACTTTATCTGTTTGAGACGAATTTACCATTGAATTTGCACTACACCTCACCACGAGTCCAGTGATGATGTTTGTTTTTGCATTTGGGCAACAGAACTGAATGTCATTTGCAGACTTGAGGTATAACGATGTATTTATGCCAAATATTTTACTGAGAATAATATAAAGCCTCTCCACTTTGAAGCAAGGCCTAGAGACGAAGTCCATGTTGGACGAACTTCGTTATCATGTCTTGGGTTCTTGCTCTTTTTTTCTCGTCTTTTCTCCATAATTATGTCTTCTTTAATTATGTTGCACATAAGATTTTAATTCATGCTCTTAATGTAGTTCATTTAATGTCATCGAAGTAAACATCATGAATCACGGTGAGAATACCATGTTTGTAGCTTCGGTAGGTATTCCCACTAGTGGCCTTGGTGTCGGGCATGTGGGAATATTCATTGGCACCATATTACACTTTTGTTTTCATGAAAATTCCCTTGAATTTGTGTTGGGGATTCATGGGTTTGATGATGGTATTTGTGGGCTTGTGTTAGGGCTTCGCACCTATAAGGAGGAATAAAATATTCTAATTTAATGTTGATTTTAGTGGAGGGATCCTTAGAGTAAGCTAAGGGATTCTAAACTCACATTAGACTCCTATAAAAGGAGAGGAGAGATTGTGACAATCTCATTGTAACATTATGGAGTTAGCATAAGTGAGTGAGCACTTTTGCTAGGAGGCTTGGAAATTTCAACAAGGGCAATTCTGCATTTTTGGAAAATTTGTCCTAGGGTTTCTTGGACATTCAATTTATGCTTTCAGCCAAGGAAGGACACATATGTGAGCAGAGAGGAGAAGCAGGGCCGCATGTGCGAGGAGCAGATACATCTACACGTTTGGGAGAAGCAAGTCTATACGACCACATGTGTGATACAGATCAGTTCGTACAGTCACACATGTGACCAGAAAAGTACATCCACACATGTGGGAGAGCTTCAAGACACACATGTGAATTTATGGGAAATTTAGAAGGTTCATGCAGGATGACATCAACAGGTCATACAGGTGACCTACAACAGATTTGTAAGTTGGGAATTTTCCCATGTATTTTGCAAAATTTAGTTTTATCAAGAGGATTGGTTTTGTCCTCGGTTTGACTAAATTTGTGGTTGGTTGGCAAGGTTGATTTTTCCCTTGGGAAATTATGAATTTGACAGTCTAGAGAACAAAAATTGTGTGTCTCGTGTGCATGGATGATTTATCTTTGATCTTGTTGTTTCTGTTGCTGTAATTTTCTGTCATTATTTCAATGTAAAATTATTTAGTGATAACAACACTAGGTTTAACTATTTGGGTCACTTGGAAGTAACTTACAGATCTGAAAACAAAAATCGAATGTCCAAGAAACCCTGAGATAGATTTTCCAAAATTGCGGAATTACCCATGCTGGAACTTCCAAGATCCTAGCACAAGTGTTCGCTCACTTATGCTAACCCCATAATGACACAATGGGATGTAAAAATCTCTCCTCTCCTTTTATAGGAGTCTAATGTGAGTTTAGAATACCTTATCTTACTCTAAGGATCCCTCCACTAAACTCAACATTAAATTAGAATATTGTATTCATCCTTGTGGGTGTGAAGCCCCAACACAAGCCCATAAATCCCATGAAGCCCCAACACAAATACAAGGGTGTTTTCACCGAAACAAAAGTGTAATATGGTGCCAACGAAGATTCCCATATGCCTGACACCAAGGCAACTTATGGGAATACCTCCCAAAGATACAAAAATCATCAACATGTAGCGGATGTTTTTACAAAACCTCCCCAAAAAAAAATTCCATTAGTTGTTTATAGCAGAGGTGGGTGTTCGAAGGTTTTTGGGAAGGTTTTTTGACCGGTGCACACCTAAAACATACCACACTAGTGCTTAAATGTTCAAATGCAGCATCATTGTTCATAGCGGAGGCAGTTGACCAAAGGTTTGGCAGAGATTGTTTATTTGTGTGCCTATATGATACATACACATCGATGCGCAACTAAAACATAATGCATTGGTGCTTAGATGTTCAAATTCACCATCATAAGTTATAACAAAAATAACAAGCACAGATAAAAGCACAGCGATGCCATTGAATTTTACGAACCAGTGCATATAACTGTCCTCTAGCGCACTGCGGTAGGGTAAATAAATAAAAAATCACGAGACTGATTTTCATTGTGACACCACGTGCTATGCTTCCAAACTCTCAAGCAAGCATTGATTCTCACTCTATTTTCAAAGACACAATGTTTCGGGTGGCTCCTCAGTGAGTTGGATAGCTCCACAGGAAGATTCCACACATTTCCAAATTTTGGAAATTACCACAAATTTTCATTTCCTCTCAATAGTGGAAACATGCCTCCTTGGGACATAAGAGTCCAAGTAAATTGTTTATTACCTTCCCATTTTCATTTTCATCTGATTAAAAATTGAATTTAGCTTGAAATTTGGGACTTTAAAAAAAAAAATCGACTCTGCGTGGTGCGCCTATACAATTTAGCTCACCCCGATGTGGTGCATCTCATGCTAACTTCACAGTAAGCACCACAATTGGTGCGTTTCATTTTATTTTACTTAATCAATGTTTCATTTTAAATGCCCTGCACCCAGTACGTTATAAAAGACAATGCCCACTAAATAACATGCTCATGCTTTTCGAACACAAAAGTATTGGTGCATTCCATTTAACTAAGCACACTGCTTAGTTTATGACTCATAAAATTTAACTTATCGGTGCAACCATTTTAAACAAATGCATTGTCCTTTGACGCCTCGTAACCGGTGCTCTACATTTCACAAAGCACCGTTAAAGGAAACAGTGGTTCTTCAATAACATGGTAACACCGGGATGTTCATAGTAACACATCGCACTGCTTAATTTGCAATAAATCAATATAACAGAGTGGTACCCATAGGGCCAACATCAACACCGGTGCTTTATACTAGATGACACAAAACTATGCATCATGTTGGTTCTCTTGAAACTATATTGCACCTATGTGTTCGGTTAGCGAAAGCATACCGCTGAGTTTACATTCCATAAAAATTGGGGTGGCAGTGTGTTTATGTTAACCAAATGCATCGTTGTTGTTAAAAGAACCCAATCGAGAAAATATTGAGCGACGTGGCATAGCGGGGCATCTTGGTGGATGGACCATTACCAGTGCTCTCGACAACAGAACACATCGTTAAACAAAACGTCGATGCTCCATAAACAGGGTAGCACCGATGTGTTTATATTAACACATCACACCGCTTGAGTTGCAATCAAACAATTTAACATATCATTGCCCCTAGGTCCAAAACACACATCGGTGTTGTAAAGAGAATGGCATCGAGCCAAATATTCACAAATTATCAGCGCAATGTGTCTTATGGTAGGCACATGTTGGTGTTTGAGTCTGTTAAGACCGAAACAACAACCTCATGAGGATATGAACCCCCCTGCATTTTTATAGAGGTGGTACTCCTCTTTGGATAAAAGATATATCTTGAATAAATTAGATTAGGAAGAATGCTTAGACAACAAATTTTGTATCTTTATTGCTTTAATTTGTACATAGAATGGTTCTTTAACAACCTAATTTGATCTTCAAGTGCAGCAAGATATATTTTAACAATAGAAATATTAAAGGGAGGCTTCAATATCAGAATATCTATTTGCTTAGCATCATATATACTACCTTGTTAATCACATACAAATACATCCATATATTATTTACAAGAAATAGGAGAGAAATTTGTTTATCATCTCAAATAATTTTAAAATATTATTGTAGTTAAAACATAAGAGGATTTGATAAGCATACTTCAAACATCTCACACTCAGAAATCCCAAGATCTAAAACATCATTGAAGTCATGCACCGAAATAATTCTTTGTAGAGTTTTATTCATGAAATATAGTCAACAATATACAAAATCTTTGATAGTCACATACATGGTTGTGAATGCTCCATGGTCATATAAGAAAAGTCTTTTGAAGAATACAAGAGGAACACTCAATAATCTCAGCCTTGTGCTCAATTCAGAAATTCAAGCATAAAGCTTTGAAAAAATGGTGTAGAAGAAGAAAAGGAGTGGAGAAGATAGAAATCTATTTTCATTGATCAGAAGTTTTGATGCATATTGATGTCTATCCTTTCTTCTTTTGATCCTCAGCCCATGCTCTTCTGATTATCATCCCCTCCTTGATGAAGCCCTTGCTTTCTTTACAAAATCGGATCTTCTAATTACTTAAGTAGTTTAGGGATTTTCCTTTATTGAAGAAATAACTTAAATTAATGACTCAATTAAGTCTCATTAATATATTTCCATCACTAATATTCATATCTTGAAATGGGTCATTTTCTGTCTTTAATAAAAGTATTTTAATAAACTTATATTTTCAAAATTTTAATTAATTTCCCTTTTAAAAAAGGGGGACTATGTTTTAACTTTTTGGATAGGATAATCAAATTTTCATCCATTGAAACCAATTTATATGTGATCTTAATCATCTTATATTTCCAATGACTCCTCCTAGGTGCGATTTAGATCTTTGGATCTTAAGATATGAGCTCATGAAGTTGAGTTGTCAAGCAGATTTGTCAGCATAGGATAAAAATATGGCTGAATGTTCTTTTAATTTTTGAGAAAATTATGGAAAATTTTATCCCTTAAGACATGTCCCATCATCCTCCTCATCGAAATACATTTTCATCGAGGTAAATTTTGCACAATTCCAACTCCCGATTCTCAAGATATGACCTTCAGAAGATTAACGCTCAACAGTTGTTGATCAACTTCATTGGGCAATCTGGGCCCTTGATCAAATTTTAAGTATTTCAACTTTTTCTCAAAAAACCTCATCCCACATGTACGGGAGTATGGGAGTCTTTATTGTATATAATACTAAGTGTAATGCACACTTAGTAAGAAACAAAGAAAAGAAGAAGACTGTGGAAAACTATAGGTCGGCCCCTTAGGAGATATATTAAATAGTTAATATTTTGACCAAAGTCATCCTCCACCTCATGCCCAGTCAGCATGATGAATCAGCCATCCAAATGTCTCATGTGTCTTCTCATGATAGGTCAATAATTTTCCACATGTCACATCTCCATTCGTTGCCACGTGTCACAAGTTGTATTGTGCCATATGTCTTCCATGTGTCATCAAGTGAATGGATATTGGATCTGCCATGTGGCATCCCTCCATTCATTTCTATGTGTCATGTTCTCATTGGATGCCATGTGGAATAATGTGATTGGTTAACAATTTATGTAATTTAAATAAAGTTTAAGTGTAAATTTTAAGTGGGGAAATATGAACAAGAGGGGGTAGGAGTGGGTAGTATAGGAAGAGGGAGAAATAAGGTTAGCAAATGGATTAGGGTGACGTAGGGTGAGGTAAGGGGGAGGGAAAATGTAGGTAGCATATTTTTAGGTTGGAAGGTGTGGAGGCATGGGGAAGGGGAATGGCAGGTGAGGGAGTGAGTCTGCCAACCCACAAACCTGATGAACCCAATAAGTTATAAATTATAATAAGTGTGGAGAGTATGGACTGGGGGTAAGGTGAGAGGAGAGGAAGGGGAAGGGATAAGGAGGGAGAATGTTGTTAGGTTCATGGATCATGGTGGGTGTGGTGGGTAAACCCTCCATTATGTAATAAGAAGAAATAACATGGGTTATGAACCCGTAACAAGAAGAAAAAACATGGGTTATGAACCCACGAGATATTCATGAAAATTCTAAGTGTGGAATGATGGTCCCGAAAACTTATACATGGTTTCAAAAATTGAGTGTGGTTCCAAGAACTTTTAGCTTTGTTCCACATAGAGGAAGCGCTTTTGCTACTTAAACATAAACCTGGATATCTTAATCATACGAACTTGGATTTTGAATCTGAAAAATGTGTGATGAAGCTAAGACTGAGGGCTACGCAATGAACTTGTTATCAGTCAAAACTTCTCTTTTTATGATTTTGTTATTCCATGAGCGGGAAAATAGGGGTGACCAATTTTTTGTCAACAACACCACTTGTGTATTTTAACCTTGTACAATTAATTACTGCAAACAGGTTCTTAATAAAAACATGAAAGATACAATGGCACACACACATTACACATATATTATACCTTGGAAACCCAAACCGATAAAACCAACAACTTGTTTAGAGTCGCACCTCTAATCTTATATTCATCGTCATATTCATTGTTTACAATATAATACACATATAGGATCCCATGGAATCCAAACCCCTAATCCATTGACCTGGATTAGTGAACAAACCTAATTCCTTAACCAAAATTAGAAAACCATCGGTGAAAACCATGTGTCGAAACACCGTCAAACATAAACGCAAAAAATTCGGATAGATATTCACTTATTTGGCATAACGAAGCATTTCCTTTGATGCCCTGTAATCGATGCTTTATGGTTCACAAAGAACCACTAAAAAAAGCAGGTGTGCTTCAATAACATGGTAGCATCGGGGTGTTCATAGTAACACATTGCACCACTTAATTTGCAATAAATCAATATAACGGAGTGGTTCCCATAGGGACAACAACAACATCAGTGCTTTATACTAGATGACGCACAACTAAACATCATGTTGGTGCTCTAGAAACTATATTGCACCAATGTGTTCGGTTAGCGAAAGTGTACCGTGAATTTCACATTTCATAAAAATTGGGGTGGCGATGCATTTATGTTAACCAAATGCATCAGTGTTGTTAAAAGAACCTGACCGAGAAAATATTAAGTGGTGTGGCATAGCGAGGAATCTCAGTTCATGGTCGGTTACTGGTGCTCTCAACAATAGAACACATCGTTAAACAAAATGTCAGTGCTCCAATAACACGATAGGACTGGTGTGTTTATATTAACACATCACATCGCTTAAGTTGCAATAAAACAATTTAACCTATCAGTGCCCCTAAGGTCCAAAAAACACATCGGATATGTAAAGAGCACAACACTGGGCCAAATTTTCACAAATCATCAGTGCAATGCATCTTATGGTAAGCACCACTTGTAGATTTTAACCTTGTACAATTAATTACTACAAACAGTTTCTTAATAAAAATAGAAAAGATATAATGGCACACACACACACACATTACACGGAGATTTTACCTTGGAAACCCAAACCGAGAAAACCAACGACCTGTTTAGAGCCGCACCTCTAATATTTTATTCATCGTCATCTTCATTGTTTACAATACAATATACATATAGGATCCCATGGCATCCAAACCCCTGATCCGTTGACCTTGATTAGTCAACAACCTTGATTCTTTAACCTGGATTAGAAAACCATCAACGAAAACCATGTGTCGAAACACCGCAAGAAACAAACGCAAAAACCTGCCAAATTTTTTCTTTAGGGGGCACTACCCCTAAATACCTGCACAAGGGGGCTCCCACCACCCTGTGACCCCCCCCCCCCCAANAACACACACACGCCTAGTGCAACGCAGACACTAGATCTAGTCGTGCAAAGAATATAACACATACCAAACATCGTTAAGTTCATAAGCAATGTGCTAATTGAGATAAATGTACCAGTGCATTATATTAATCGAACACACCGTCCAATTTTCTATACAAAGTTTTTGCTCAGTGGTGCGTCAACTAAATACAACACATTGGTGTTATTGTAAGTTAACGAGTAAAATACATAATAATTTACCATATCAGTTCATTTTATGGGACACCCCGTTACTGGTGGGTTAAAATAAAAATGCATTGGTAACAATGCATACAAAGCTCAAATGGAGTGTCGATGTGTTAAATTCACTGAAACGCACTGGTGTGATTAACTGAATTGCACTAGAAGAAATATTTAAAAAATTATCATTGTGGTGCATCTTTTAAAACGCGCCCATTATCGATGCCTAATAAAAGACAACGCGCCATTAAAAAGTCTGTGGTGCTCCAAGGAACATAGAGTACCTGTTCTTTTCATATAATAAAAAACATCGCTTGGTTTATCATTAAAAAATTATATTAAAGCAGTGTGTTCCATAGAACCAACCGCACAGTGTTACACAGTTCATATGTGAAATGGCATCGTAGGTCGTTTTGAATGACAACCCTTAACTAGTGCGCTATATAACACAACACACCACTATAGATGTCAGTGCTCAACTAACATTGTCGCACTAGTGTGTTAAATTTAACACGCCATTGTTCGGTGCCTTATGTCTGATATGGAGCACCAAGAGCAGTGAGTATTATGTTTTTAATAGCACCAATTACTTTTTCACTTTTTGTTTGCAAACAGAAACTAATTTTAGTTTTTAATAAATACAAATTAGTTATATATGTTTGTGTTTTATATTTTAAATTTGTTTTATCTATATATGTGCCTAAAAATATTTTTTTTAATTAGATACGATCGACGTCGAGCACAGTCGTAGCAAGAGCAGCTAGAAGAAAAATAATTCAATTCACAAACTACATATACAAACTTCCATAGTTAAATTTTGTGGAGGTTTTTCTTTGCGGAGGATAAAACAGAGGTCACTCTTTGGTGCCTCTCATAATTTAGCCCATAGACTCAATCCTCTGCCACTTCCTCAGTCCTCTTCCTCGCATCTCCTCCTCTGCGGGATGCTCAACTTTCTCCAAGATACCTTCCTTGTCATTCATGTAGCCATAATATGAATTGGCATCAACTCACTCGTAAATTACATACCTACACCTCCTCTTCTTCGCCTCAAGAGGTATTATCAAATAGCTCTTTAAGGATGGGGAGGAATTGTGTAACCACAAAGTATCTATAATGGAGGCCCTTACCAGTGGAACTGGGAACATCAAATTTGTTTCCTTCCAATTCTATCATCTTGGCCCCTACTTTTAATCTAGGAGGATCTCCACACAAGGATTCAATACTTTGCACACCATGAAGAAGATCATTAAAATGTTGATTGATGATAGGTGACAAGTTTAAAAGGAATGATTAATGCTAAAAAAAATGATTAATAATTTAAATGAGTGTGATAAGCTCATGTATTATTCATTTAAAAATGATTAATACTTGGAGTGAGTGGAATTACTCATGTGTTTTTCATTTAATTTTTAAAAGGGGGAATTAGTTGTAAGAATCCACCTCACAAATTAGTTTCCTAGTTTTAAGGGAAAATTAGTTTTGTGTGAGAATCCACCTCAAAAATTAGTTTTCTAAGTTTAAGAGGAAGTTAGGAGTCTCATGAGTTGGTTTGGGATTTTTTCTCATTTTAGCACAAGTGGTTTCCTAGTCTCAAGAGGAAGTTAAGGTTGGTTGAGATGCTTTCTCATTTTTCTCCTTGAGTTGTTATTAGATCCTAAATTTGTGGATCTTGTCTCCTTGAATTATGGAGAGAGAGAAACTATATAAATTTCTTATGTAAGCATTGTGGGGAGAGGCCCTTTGAGGCCCCTTTAGGCCCTTTGGAGAGAGAGAGATTTGCATTGTGAGAAATGTAGTCCATTTGGTGTCTGAAAAAATGTCACTTACGTGAGATACTTAAGTTCTTTGTGTAAGAGAAGGATTCTCTAGGTTTTCATCCCTGTAAGGAGCATGTACCACATTTTGTGAGAAGGTTTTGGCCATGGAAAAAGGTAGGACAATAAAGTGATTTGTATTCCAAACGGATCCAGAGATGTAACCAGAAAATTATGGTGAACTTCATTAACATATGGGTGTCAAATGATATGTGTGAGTTTTGTTTACTTTCTCGCTTGATTAAGTAGAGATTTAATTACACATGCACATAATTTATGACAATGTTTCTCATGTTCATATGCAATGCTTAATGATTATTTTCTCATGTTCACATGTGATTAAGCGTCAGTAAAAGATCTTCATCGTAGAATTTTTGTATAGAAAAATCTCATAGAAAATCTCAGATCAACTTTGACATAATTAGAACTGTTGAGCTCTATGAGCAGAGCTTCCCAGTGCCCATTTTCCCTATTCGACAAGAAAGGACCCTAGTGGATGTCTCAATTATAACATTTTGTCAACCTTAAGAGTGACATAGGATCCATATTGTATATTTAATAGAATTTAAGAAGCACATTTGAAATAACAACAAATGATCCATAAGCTTTGTCAGCATGCCTTATCGCTAAATATTAAGCATTTCCTCCATGAGATCCTCACCCGTGTACTTACTAAGAAGCGCATGTTTCTTATTCTCCACAACCTTGTCCTCGATTGCTTTTTCATCCAAAAAGGGAACATGGGAATCAAACTCTCCTTCTCTCTATTGTTGGTTTCCCTTGTCTTTCTCTCCCATTTATTCTGCCACATCCTCATCTTCCTTGAATAAGACCAGCTTAATAGCAATGACCTCCCCACTCTTGATCATCAATCTAGCCTCCCTCTCGATAGACTCAATCCTCGACCACTCTCTCAGTGCTTTGGCCTGCATCTCCTCCTCCGTGGGCCACTTGACTTTCTTCAAGATATTGTTCTCATCATCCCTGCCACCATAATAAGTGGTTTCAAATCGCTTGTAAATTGCATACTTATACCTCCTCTTCTTCACCTCGGGGGGGGATTATTGAATAGCTCTTTAACGTCGGGGGGGAGAGGAATTTCATAACCCCACTTGTACATTGGTTGTTGGAAGATTGTAAAATGCCATCTTCCAGCAATCAATTGTACAAGTGAAACTGGGAAATCCATCCCCAACTTCAAAGAGATATTCGATAATCCCCCCTGAGGTAAAGAAGAGGAGGTATGTGATTTACAAGGAATTGACACCAATTATTATGGAGACAGGGATGATGAGAATAGTATCTTGGAGAAATTTGAGTTACCCGTGGAGGAGGAGATGCATGCCAGAGCGTTGAGGGAGTGGCAGAGGATCGATTCTATCTAGAGGGAGGTTGGGTTGACGATCAAGAGCAGGGAGGTTGTTTCCATTAGGCTGGTCCTATTTGAGGAAGATGATGATGTGGTGGAAGAAATGGGAGAGCAAGATAAGGGAAACCAATAGTAGAGAGAGAGAGATTTTGTTGCACATGTACCCCTTCTGGATGAGAAAGTGATCAAGCACATGGTTGTAGCGAAGATGAAACATGAGACTCTTAATAAGTACATGGGTGAGGATCTCATGGAGGAGCAGGCCGAGGCCAAGGCAATGCTTAATATTTAGCGATAAGGCATGATGACGAAGGTTATGCATCATCGGTTGTTTTTCCAAATGTGCTTCTTAAATTATATTAAATATACAATATGGACCTTAGGTCATTCTTTAGGTTGACATAGTGTTATAATTAAGAAATCCACCAGGGTCCTTTTTTGTTGAATAGGGAAAAGGGGCACTGGGAAGCTCTGATCGTAGAGTTTGGTTGTCCTAATTATGCCAAAGTAGAGGCCGAGATGACAGACTTAGAAGGAGATGAAGTTGATGTGTCTGGTTCCACCGACAAGGGCATGGGTTACAGATACTTCAGGACTATTAAATTCCTCCCCATCCTCAAAGTGATATTCGATAAGCACCCTTGAGGCGAAGAAGAGGATGTGTAGGTATGTGATTTACAAGTGAATTGATGCTAGTTCATATTATGGCTATGGGAATGATGAGGACAGTATCTTGGAGAAAATCGAGCGGCCCACAAAGGAGGAGATGCGAGGAAGAGCACCGAGGAAGTGGCAGAGAATCAATTCCATGCACTAAATTATGAGAGGCACAGAAGAGTAATTGCCTCTGCAAAGCACAATCTTCGCAAAACTTTATTTGTGGAAGTTTGCATACGTACTTTGTCGATTAATTGTTTCTCGATGCATTTCTACATAACAACCATACTGGTGTGCTTCCAATCGCACTAGTGCACTATAAACAGTATAGCACACATGTATATTGTGTTTTTAAAATAATGTATATGTTGTTGTTGTTTGATTTATAAAATGTATTATAAGTACGCTAGTGATTTCTCTATTTTTAAATTAAATTTAAGATGTATCACTCATTAAAATTTAGAGTTGTCATATAATGTTTAGATTTAGTTTTATGAAATGATTTACTTTGGATTGTAATTGAAAAAACTTATAACTATTATTGTCATATAATGTTTAATTCTTCTTCATGGTGAATTGTTTAATTTCCAGCAAGATACAATTTGTTGATTAAACATGTTTACAAAAAAAAATTACTCTTATTAAATGTTATTCTCTCATTTATTTTATTGATAACGTTATAATAATTGTTCATAATTAAATTTATAATTGTTATATTTAAAAAAATATTATGATCATAATTATTAAATATGAAAACGAAATCATTAATAATAATGAATTTTAAATATGATTTTTTTTTAATTTTTTTAATTATTAAATATGAAAATGAAATCATTAATAATAATGAATTTTAACATACACAATTTGTTTTAAATGACTTTATGATTTTTTGCTCGAGCACCAACTTAATTATGAATCTATTCATAAGGAAATGTAAGTATTTGATTTTGTTAGTGAAGAAATTAATTAATTTATTAAGGTTAAAAGAATATTAAATTAAATTAATTTTATATTAATATTTAAAAATATAAAAAATATTAAGAAAACTTAATAAACAAAATAAACAAAAGTCCATGTGTAGATGTTATAGGGAGCTTAGTCCCCATCTTTAATGTAATGATTGTAACATGCAACCAACCACTTTATAAAACAAATGTCAAATTAAGCAATACATCTACATTAGTTCCATTGAAAATCCAAAAATACAATTACTCAATCATTTTTTTCTTATGCCCCAAGTGGACGTCTAAAGGTAGACCCAATGCAAGGCATGTTTTATGAGCAGTTGGTGGTCTACGAAAGTTATAATTTATTAACAACTCACCACCAAGAGACAAACTACATATTGCATGCACAACAACAAATCTGGATGCCTTCATTTTCATCAAGAACTCTTTATCATTGGAGTGTTCCTCAAAGGAACAATTTGCACTAAATAATGAGGACCTGCAACTATTTATGAGCCTTGCGATGTTCCTATGAGTTCATGGACGACCATCGATTAATAACAAGTTTTTCTTGTTAAAGTTTCTAGAAGCATAACCATTCATGCACATACTATACATGGAAATGTTATGTTTGTATTTGACAATATTCAAGTAATCAGACTAACTATAAAAAGGACCACAAAATGGCATAAGTGTCATTGATTTTTTGGGAGGAACATATACATGTGAAAGGATAAACAATCCAAGATTTGCAACATCTATTTTAGACTTGGCAATCGTATAAATATTACCACAAAAAGAGAATTTGGTTCCAACATCGGGCACAAACATAGAACACAACCAAGTGCCATACAAAGCTCGGTTGTAACATGTTTGGTATTTACTTTGCAGATGGATAGGAAGAAGGAATTCATTGCTACCTTCCAACAATTAAACAGATTTTGGTCTATACTTGGAAATTTTTGCTCTTAGCTCATAAAAAAATTTGGATCTCCTAGTAGTGATGTTTTGGCTAGTATTGATATCACACTTTGGCTCCCTATAAGAACTCTTCGTTGACTCAATAGAAGGAGACGGGTTGGAAAATTTAGGACGAAATGTAGTTTATTTAGCTTACAACTTTTCAAAAAAGGAGAATATGGAAATGTTCCTACATGTCTTTTCTATATCACTTGTTGGATTCTTGACCGTAGTGGGAGGTATTAGACCATCAACTTTGGGTAGTCGATCATTAATATACTGGGAAAATGTGACATGTCAATGGATCTTTTTCAACCCTTTACATTTTGAACAACCACATACCACTGGCGTGTCATAAAAAATATCTAATTCACAGTGTAATATTGTTGACCTAGGCTGCAGGTTATTGGAAGATGGCATGCTACAATTGGTAGGGTAAAGTAGATGTCCATTTTCATCAAACATTTTATTGTGATATCTTTCTCCTGATAAGATCTTGTGGCATTTTTTCATTGGTGGAATACCTTGTGCATCCGAACTCGATCTTGATTTATGATCCTGCAAAATTCAATGAACAATTATTCAAATGCACATGCATAAATGACATAAATTCAATCACATAAATGAAATATAAATAAAATATAAACTTACTTCAAATGGTGTGGGAGAAGTTGACAAACTTGCAATGATATGGAATGAGTTGGAATCTGAAGTATTGGCCATTTGATATTGTAACCTTCTTTTCCTTGCATTTGAGCCAAAACCATCATCAATACGTGCATGAATTTGATATTAAAAGTTATCGGTGCTTTTAATTATTTTGTTATGCACTGGTGCGTCTGCATATATAGAACGCACCATTGTGCTACACTATGAAACACATCAAACCATGATCTTCGTTAGAACCTCCACAAAGCAATATATTTGTAAATTTTAATTACGGAGGTTTGCATTTCTGTTTTGTTGATATAATTGGTATCAATATGTTTTTACATATATACACATCGGCGCACATTAATCTGTCTGGCACACCGTTTTGACCACAAATTTAATTTTTAAAATATATAGTTTACTAAGTATTTTTACATACAAAGTGTATCGGTGTGCTTTGTAGCGCACTGATACGGTATACACTGTGAAAAAACACAACGAAAAAAGAGAGGGAATTTCATTTTTTGAAATATATTTGTTTATAAATTAAAACACTATTTATTATTTCATTTTTTGGCAGAATTTAGAGGGAAAATTTGTGGAAGAGAGATTTACCACCAAAGACTTTGGAGTAGGTAGATTTGTTTGAAGAGCCAAATTTAGAAGGGATCTGTAGGGCACATACAAATCTCTAGAGAAGAAATTTCATATATGTGATTTCATTCTACTGATCATTTCAATATTTCCCTATTCGATTTAAATTGTTTTCAATGTATGTTAAAATAAATAAAAGGGTTTCATGGTTACCTTCAGTATTGGAGGCCCTAGATTTCCTGTTGTTTCTTCTTGTTCCCCTCTTTTTTTAAGCAAAATATTTTCATAGGATTTATTTAGTTGCATATAGGGAATTTGGTATTTGTTGCAATGGTACCACTCATTGCATCGGATCCCAAACCATGTCAACCCTGTCGTTGTAAGTGATTTTATCAACAACAAAAAATCCACAGTACGCACTGTACAGGAAAATCACATCGGGGTGCATTGTACAAAGGTAGCAACCCGATGCTCACTTTACAGAAAAGTGCATCAAGGCGCATATATTTATTAAAAGCATTGATTGGTCAAAAATATAAATAGTATTTATTTTAGTATCATATGCGTACATGTTAGCAGTGCGCAATGACTAATAGTACGCACCGGTTGGTGTATATGTTTGACACCATGGAGCATTATGTTTAATGACGCACACCGAAATACTAGATTGTATAAAAATTTCATAATTTATATTTATGGTTCCTAATTTTTTTATACAAGATGGCTGATAGAATTTCAAAGAAAAATTACTATTGCAGCGAACGCAATGGTAGCTCATTCCAAGAAGAGAGGGAGGCAAGTTCTTTAAGTTTTATTAAAAATTTAATATATTTGAAATATTTGTAAGTTTAAATTAATGATGTGTATTGGTTAATGTGTATCATGCAGATAAATTTTTTGAAGAAACTCGAAAATATTGTTTATAATATGATTGAAAAAGAATGTAAAAGATTTATGGAAATGTTGCAAAGAGAGGAAACATGTGGATCGAAAGGTAATCAACATTAAGTTTTTCTTTGACTTTTTACTAAAAATGAATTTCTTAACATTAATCGTTGACAAGTTTTGACACTCGATTTCACATTTTTTTAATGTTATGCAGGGACCGATAGCAAGGGAATGGAATCGTGTCCTAAGAGGACAAAAATTCTTAAGGATGTAAATGATGATGATAGATTGGTCATCAGTTCATCTGGAGTGGTGCTTGAAGTTAATGAGAGGGGTAAATTGTTTTACAGAGCTTTGAGGGATGTAGTGGAAAGAACGTATAGACATACTTTTCACTTACAATACAAAAATCAATCCAGTGACTCCAAGAATCAGATTATACGTACAATAGAGGAAGCGTTTCTGGAGCCATTGTTAATGAGACCCGTGAGACTTGTTATAGAAAAAACTTACAATAAAAAAAAAAAAAAAACATATAAAAGGTATTATTACTAAACATGTTTTTTCTGTAATATGTTTCAATAATTAACAAATTAATTTGTGTTTCTATATTTATTTTCATGTCCATTTAAAAAAATATTATTGTGCTTTTTTTTTCCAGGAATATTATGAAAATTCCAAGCGATAAACGAGGGGAAAGCCAATACATGCTGGTAGGGATGTCTGAAAAAAGTGTACAAGGAGATGGTAAAAGAAATGAACATAATTGCATCAAATGAGGATGCATCCCAACAATAACGTGCATTAGAGGTATGTGATCATTCATTTATTCTTTTATGTACATAAAATTTATTTATCATATTAAATATTAATTCTCAATTGTTTTGTTGCATAAAAGAAAATGAAATGGAACCCAATCGACACATAAGACAGAACAATAAGGAAGAAAATGGATTATTGTCAAGTTTGTGAGTACTTATGATTTCGACATTACTTAAGTTTTCATCTTTGTTGTGATCTTTATATTTAAATAATTAATTTACAGTCATCCATGGATGTCTTCTGATAGTTGCTAACATATAAAGAAGAGCCAACCGAACAATTGATCAACATTGGGTTAAGTGAGAGTCGTGTGTATATGTTGAAGTATCAAGGTTTAATTGAACAATTTGTAAGTAGCTATGGTGTTTAACTTCCTTTGTTTTATAATTAATGGAACAATAAGAAGCTTTATATTAATTATATCGATTGTTCTTTGTCATGGCGTATTAAACATGCAGGAAACAAAGTATGGAGAGGATCCAAAAGAAAATCTTTTGGCACACAGCATGAGGCAAAGCTTCGAAAGCATGTGTATAGTTTATGAATCACTCATTGCTATGGTACGTTTTTTTATTTACGCAATCATGTATATTCTAATATATTAGAAATGTTGATTTACTTATTACACTTTATTTCTATGTTTATAGATAGAACATGAACAGTTGGAACGTCAAAAACAAGTCAAGCAAGAAAACATCAATTTAAATAACCAAAGTACAATATCACTTACAACTAATCAAGAAATGAGGGATGCATGAAATTCGAGCGATGACACCAGTTCAAGCGATGCATGAAAATCAATATAAGTGAATGTTACTGCAAGTTGTATGTTTTGGAATATTTGTCTATAAAAATCAGGGATTTTACTTAATGTAGTTGACATAATGTCCCAATTGCATGATGACATGTTACCCATAAGTGTAACAAATACATATTGGTTCCATTTTGATTATTGTGGACCTTTACGTTGTCCCATTTTGTATGACCATGGGTCTCTTATTCATATATAATAAAATGTGTTTCTTATTTTATTGTATTGTCAAATATTGTAAAATGTTGTGTTGATGATTAATTAATATGTGAATGATTTACATTGTTGTAAATAATAGAGGTGTAATCCGTTGGATAAGGTATTAATGCAATCATTATATCAAAATACAATAACATAAATATAAAAATAATATTATTATAAAAAATATTTATAAAAAAAAACAATTAATTAAAATATATACATATCAGTGCATTCTTATGAACTCACAAAATGGTGCATTAAATAATATAAAAATCGATGTTTTTTAATGGGTTATACGCACTGGTGCATATTAAGGATATTGAACCATCGATGCATATTAATTATAATGAAGCATCGATGCATATAATGTGCGATAATATATATCGTTTTAGAATTTTACAATGGGCATGTGATAAATACGCATTGGTTCTCTAAATATAATAACAACACTTGTGCTTTAAATAAAATAAATGCACCAGTGATTTATATGTAATAAAAGCACCGATGCTTCAGAACAAAGAATGACATCGACATCTCACCTCAAATATTTGAAATTTCAATACCTTTCAATGCACAGGGTAATACAGACACTAGCACATACGAATTATACAAGCACCAGGATAGACATAAAATAAAAGTGCATCTATGTTGCATACAACAAAATGGGAATCTGGGGCATAATGACTATAAATGAATCAATACATTTTTGTTTTATGTACGCACCAGAGTATTTTATGTAATGGTGCACCAGGGTATTTTATGTAATGGTGCACCGACACGTTTTTGTTTTATGTACGCACCGAGGCATTTTATGTAATGTTGCACCAGTGCCTTTTTGTTTTATGTATTTGCTGGGGAATTTATGTAATGGTGCATCGGTGCATTTTTTGTTTTATGTATGTACTAGGACATTTTGTGTAAGTTTTCTCCAGTGCATTTTATTTTTAGGTACACACCGGGGTGTTTTATGTAAGGGTGCACTGGTGCGTTTTGACAATAAAAGCACTAAAAAGAAAAAAAAAAACATCTGCTACAACCTCTACCCACCCAAAAAATTTTAGTTATAACGAACATTCAATAAAACTTCTACAACCAATAGAGGAGATTGTAGCAGAAGCTTTTTTGAAAAAAATTCCAAATTTTGTAACACTAAAAACCTCCACTAGAAGGTGTTCTCCTTGTAGTGCACTCATGGAAATAAAGAAGTTGTATGGTTGCAAATACTATGTATAAATATTGGTTTTGTTTAGAAAGCAATGAGGATAGGTTGTGATAGTTCAAGTGCAATTTTTATGCCAAATAATATTGCTTATCATTCCAAGACAAGGCATATTTGTCATGCCCCATATTATTATTATTTAAATTATTATTTAAATAAATAAATAACAATAATAAGGAAGTATAATATGAACCATTTTCTTTTATTACCCATATTTATTAATATGAACCCTTTAAGTATAATCATTATACTTCCTTATTATTATTTTATTATTATTTATTTAATAATAATATGGGGATGATCCATTTACGTTAATTATTATACTTCCTTATTATTATTATTATTATTATTATTATTATTTAAATAATAATAATAATATGGGGCATGACAATATCGATGCGCAATACCATTTTGTTAAATACATGGTTGAAGAAAACAAAGTATAGTTGGAGAAGTTTGATACATGGTTGAAGAAAACAAAGTATTATTGGAGGAGTTTGATACCTTGAAGAATGTTGCAAATTCATTGACAAACTCTGTTAGAATTGGCAAAGTTTGTTAGAGACATGGTTGAAGAAAACAAAGTATTGTTGGAGAAGTTTATTAGTACTAAAAATTTATCTTGGTGTAGAGAATCAACGGACGTTACTGCCCCGTGTAGTTGACTCTATAAACGCCTTCCCCTTGCCCCCAATTTTTCAAAGTATTCAACAAATGGGAGAATGTTGTATATTTCTTGTATCCTTTGCAAGTAGACTTAGTCACATCTCGAAGGGGTTTCAGGGTCTAGCACCCAAATGAATGGGGTATGGTGGGGTTGGGAGAGGCACCCCCCCCAACTAGGGAGTCATGTAGGGTCAATGCTCCCCTCGAGAAAATTATTTTGGTCCATTATATGTTATTTGGCCAACGGTTTGGGCCCATTGTAAGCAAATTATGGTTAAGGAATCAAAGTTGTAATCTAATCCAAGTTAACAGATTAGGGTTTTGAATGCAACAAAATGGATAAATATTGTATTATTGATTGTGAAATTAATACAATGAGATAAAGATAGTTGTAGCTCTCAATTAAGATGGTTTTCCTAGGTAAATCTTTGTGTATTATGTCTGTGTTCCATTGTATTCTTATGCTTTAGATTGTGTTTGTATTGATTTTCTTGAATGGGTTTATCAAATCATTCATCTAATAATTTCAAATGAGTATTAACACTAATCTCGTTGAAAACTATTAGTTTTAAAGGATAAGTTGGGTTTATTATTGAATATAAATTCATTTTCATTCATCTATTATTTGAGAGTTGAGATTGAATTCCATTGGAGAGTTGAGTTAAACTTCCATTGAAGACTTTAGATCAACTCTAAAACAAGAGTTTATGCTACACTCAACTCTCAATCGAGAGTCAATCTCAATTTCAAATAATAGTTGATGTCAACCCACATCACATGTAAAGAGATTGAATGTTGTGTGTGGTGTGAGGAAGGAGGAGTAGGAGGTGATCCCCACCCCACACCTCAAGACATTTGGGAAAGGTAGTGGGTGTGGGGAAGAGGGGAAGGGAGAAAAAGGTGGGGTGACTTGCCCCGCACACCACACAAAAAGTTTTTTCTAACTATAATGTGGTGTAATGTGGAGCACCAAGATTTTTGGAGAATGAAGTGGAGAATGATCCCACCCCACACACAATATTTTTTATAATTATTTATTAAAACAAAGGAAACAACTATTAGTTGTGGCTAGTTAAAAAACCCAAACTAACCAAACACCATGGATTTAATGGAGTCTGATAATGAGAAATAAATTGAAACCAAGGTTCCACAAAACACATCAAAACCTTTATATTTTTTATAATTATTTATTAAAACAAAGGAAACAACTATTAGTTTTTAATTTTTTTGCTAATTAAAAGACCCAAACTAACCAGACACCATGGATTTAATGGAGTCTGATACTGAGAAATAAATCGAAACCAAGGTTCCATAAAACACATCAAAACCTTTATAACAATATATTGGATACTACTTACCTTTCCCTACTTCTTAGACATTATTCCATTCCACGATGGATAGTTATTTAAAATATATCTTATTTCCCTTTATCTTTTTAACTCAATCTATAGAGTTCCATTCTTAGACTCATAACATGAGTTTGGAAATTAATTGGTTATAAGTTGTTTTTTAAATCATTGCATGCTTTAAATGTAATTTGTTTTATGTTAATAAAATGTCAAGGCTATTTGGTAATGTATTCATTAAATACTCTACAAATTATTATTGCTCTAATTCTTGTATGATTTTCCACTATGATTGCCCATTATTTTTTAACATTTGTTCCTTAAGAGGACAAATTCTATGATCATATACACATATGCCTCTTTATTTACCACTGGGAGTAAGTGTGGAAAGATGATGGATAACATATAAGGATAATTGCACCCATACTTAGCTATTAGATCATGTATCATACTTATAATTATAATTCCTAATGTTAAAATCAGAATATTTAGTATGGAATCTTTTGTCTTTGAGCATATCGTTGAGAACTTAATACACCTTTAAAATTTTATGGAATTTTAGGGTATCACATTTAATTTGTTTTCTTGTGTTTATCAGCCTTTTAGTTCTCATGCTTGGGTGAATTTATTTGATTTTTTCAAGTTTGGTTTTGACCATTTGAATAAGTAACTTGAGCTTGGAAAACTAATTGGTCGAGTAACAAAAGTTTAAAAGCATAATTTTTTTAAAAATGAATTTCTTGTGGATTGGGTTGATGAAGGTATCATATCAAATGGGGACATGATGCTTGAATGAATTGTTAAAACATCACAATTAACCTGACTCAATCAGGGATGATTTTAGGGGCTAAATTTTGCTCATGGGATAATTTTCGATGGTTTTTCCCAAAACAATATTCGTCATTCTAAAAATAATTTGCCCAAATTCTATAGGATAAAATTATTTTTCCTTAAAAATCACCAAAATTTTATACAAACTATATAAAATCTTTAGAAATTTGAATACTTTTACAAAAATATTGCCAAAACATTTTATAGTCGGCATATGAAGGATTAGTAAGATTCGCCAAGGTTTCTACGTTTTAAAATAAATTTCCATCCTTAAAATCATTCCTGGACCTGATGATGAGGAAACGGTGACAGTTCATCGGTCCATCGAGTGTCGGCCAGTTCACTATGGAAACAGGCACAAAGAAAGTTTTCCCACGTTGCCCGACGTGACCGTCAGGTGTGGGCCAAGACTTTGTTAGTTGATATTGGCGAACAATTCTAAACATGGAAACTTTGGGCTTTCGACACACACCCACCGTTATATCAAAGCAATCGTTAAATCTCAATCATCCACGATTAATGAGGGAAGGTATCTTTTGTGAGTTTTTAAGGTACCACGTAAGATGCCACGTGTCAATCGCACTGAGGCCACGCCATCATCTCTGTGCCTCCCATGTCAGAAGTCACATTCATTTTCTAGTCAGGTCAATTGTAACATAGCATTTCCACATCATCACTCCTACCGAGACACAATATCACCACATCATGCCTCAATATTCATGCTCTTCGATCATTGGGGGGTTCAGAGAGCTTGTTCATTTCGTTAAAACATTTCCACATTGATCAACTAATGTCGATGGACTCGTCAGTCGTCAGCTAAATCGGTTAATGCTCTCATCTAGCATACTTGCACTCACACCTAATGGTTGATAAGTGTTCTACCTAAGACGCTATTGGTTGTTCGATCAAATGAATAAATGCATATGACTCATCGATTTTATAATTTGATGGTTTGTTCCCTCATCGCACTTGGATGTGACTATTTCAACATCACCTCATTCATATGCCAATGAACCATCGGCATCTGTTGACTTAGCGCCATCGATAAACCACGTCACTCTCACCTACACCTGGTGCTTGATGGACTCTCACTCACATAATATTGATCGTTCGATCAAAAGGAAATCTTCAATCTAGGTCGTCAGATTATCGATTCTATACTTCACTTCACTTCACGATTGAAGTGGGTCCTTCGATGCATCAGTAGACTAGCTCCTAGACCAAGTATCGACATGTTCCATTGGAATGCCACATTGGTCCTCCATGTCACTCATGCGCGTGTGCAGCTAATGTCACCTATGTACGGATGTGAGCATTTCTAACTGGATCGACTTTATGTTTGAAACATGAATGAAATTTTATGACCCTCGAACCTTACTAGACCATTGTGTGTTGATTTAAATGACTTTGAAGATTGTCGATAGTCACCTCAACGCATCAAGTCAGCCATCAAAGGTCGGAAGGAGGAACTTCCACTACATTAAACACCATTAATATGGAAGAATTGTCCCCATGATTTCAAGATTTAGTTGTTAATTCACATGCTTCCCAAAACTTGTGGCATTATTCACTTGGTCGAGTCCATTGTCGATTGAGAACATTTGCTTATTCGTCTTGATTGCTAACAATTGAATCCCGCACACTTGTTCTAACTCTGGTACCGAGMGATTCAGTTGACCAATAATCATGCATTAAACAAGTGTTTTCAAGTAAGMTATATTCTAGTGGATTTCGGCATTGCTTGGTGATAGGTATGTTTATGTTATGAAGTATCAAATTTTGGGAGCGTTATTATGATGTTTTCTTACCATGAATTGTTTCTTGCASATGTGATGCCTCCCAAAAAATATCYTGCACAAAGGATACCCAAGAGGCCAAGGACACGGTCTGGAGATGTTGAAGGTGGCTCTATATCCATGCATGAACAAATAGAAGAATCCATGACATCTAAGAGTGCAAAATCCCTCATCAGACRGCCTCTGAAGAAGATTTCAAACCTTGTGTCGTTGTTTTGGGATACATAGCCATGCACAGGAGGAGGGGTTGCCACACAAGTGTCAATTCCTTCCCGGAATGATAATTTTACAAAAATTAACAATGACAATGACCCCAAATCAACCCCACATAGCAACTTGGAGCTTAGGGAAGTAGATGATGCAATTTTCACTGCAATTAGGAAGTCCATGTTGCACTTTGTAGCTACCAAGGCACCTGTCATGCCCTATGTAAAATAGATGGAGAGGGTCATTAATAATACTAAATCCCAAGACTGTAAAATTGTAAATGACAAGGGGGAATGTATAGGCTCTTTCCTCCCTAAGGATATAAATACTTACAATAAATTCCTAGATATTGATGGATCCCTCACCAAGGATTTTGTGATTTCATTCTATGAGTGATGTGACACTAGTAAGATACTAAGTAGTTGGTAGAAAGAAGACAAGAAATTTGTCAATCAATCCATCGGACGGTATGCCATCTCTGGTTTAAGAGAGTCRTATATGTACTCCATGATCCTCTTRTGTAGGTTGTATGTGGAAATGGACTACCCTCAGTTCTCAGAAGCATGGTTATATTTGGCCTACTATGTGGTGATGTGGGGTGGGAAATTCAATTGGGGAGGGGTTATTTCTAAATAATTTAGTTTGATAATTTCCCAAGCATAGTCACCAAAGCCTAGTGATCCACCAGATTTCCACATGGTTTCATTCCTCATGCATGTATTGTGTGCATAGAAAAATTTCCCTAGGCTATCTCTTAGCTAGTAGAATTTTGAATTACATGTCCATGTATATTTCAACATGATTTGGGAGAAGTGATTTCTTCATACCCTCATATATTTTCTAATATTTGGAAAAGAATTTCCTAGACTATCCAAACAGGAAAAGAAGATATTGAATTGCATTGGGAATTGGTACTTTGAAGAGAAGCACACCTACTTAAGGATTTATGGAGCCATTATCCCACCACATCTATTGCCAGTATATGTACCCGACAGACTGGTCATTGGAGAGATCTTTTATCATAGCATCATGCAAGGATATAGGACTACCCTTA
>JASDQU010587351.1:22738-49152 GCA_032191745.1 Picea mariana | reverse complement strand
CTATCCGAACTGGGAAAACCCAACTCCCCACAAGAAATCAGTCAAGTCACAAATCCAGTAGCGTAACGTTACGCTAACAATCGATCCCCTTCTTCATTCTCTTCCCTTTCTTTTATAGAGTTTTTGAACTTCCATCTTTCCCTAAATCTCATTTAAATTAAGTTTTAATAAAAATATTCTAAAAACTCTCCTTCGTACAAGTGTCATCCATGCCCCACATTTCTCCATTAACTATTTTCTTTAATTTATTAAATTGTCTTATTTCCCTCACCCACCTAGAGTTGCTCCTAAATTTACTCCTAGGTGTTCCTAGATTCCCTTACAGGTTTTAAATACTTTACCTAAAATGAAGTTGCTAATTTAGTTCAAATTAGAAGGTTCTTAATTGCATATTCTTTACTATGTTGACCTCGCTTTTTACCATAAGTTCCCCTCTTTCCCTTATTATGTTTCCTCCATTCCTTGGTTTCCTAATTTTTATTATTCCCTTCTTTCCCCTTTTTATTAGAGCCAAAATGGCAGTTGCGCTATTTACTTTTTTCCTTTTATTATTAATTTAATATCTTTTTACACTTTCACAAGTTAAATAATTTATTTCTTCTTTACCTTTGATATCCACATATTTTAATTAAGTTCTTTCTCTCTTCATTTTACCCACAAAATTATGAAGTCCACAACTATTACTTAAGTGGTTTTTAGTTTAAAAATTTATTATTTTATTTTTATAAGGTATTTTTCTTAAGGGTAGACAAAATTTTACCCCTAGCGAAGTTTTAGACTTAGGACTTAGATTCTGAACTATGCGACATTTTAATTAGGGAAGTTGTTTTTTAAAATTTCTTAATGAGATATTAGTCTTAGGCCATCTAGGTTCGTTCCTTTATCATCATCATTGCGACGTGCCCTTCAGGACGTTGTATGTGCTCCAAGGGTGCCGCTCACCTCTTTTGTTTCTTTTGTGCTACGTGCCCTTCAGAACACACCACATGCTCCAAGGGTGCCACTCGCTTCTTGTGTTTCTTTTGCGCGACGTGCCCTTCAGGATGCACCGAAATCACAGTAAACAATCAACCCCAATAGCACACACCCTGACTCGATCTGGAGTCCAAGGATTCTGTCAATGCCTCTACATCCTCAAGGTCCAAAACCCTGCTCACTCAGTAAAACCGAGTCAATAGCACCTGTATCTGTCAATGCAGTAAAACATCATGTCATGTATCATAACGCATCATAATCAAGGACAAATGTTTTAATATCATAATAGTCTGGATCACTTGCGAGCAAGTGTCCTCAAAGAATAAGGTTTCTCAGTGTGCTAGAGCGGGATGTTACAGAAATATATACATCTGATGTCATATATTGGATGTGAAGTGGAATGTTTCCAAAAGAGAATTTCAATGATCTTGTAACCAAATTTGTAACATGATTTATAATTATCAACATTCCACTCCACTGCAAAACCTTTGTTATCTCTCACTATTCAGTCTGGTTTGATGTCTCCTTTCTTTCCCAACATCCTTTTACCATCTCCATGTATTTTGTGTCCTAATATATTTTAGGATTTCCCTCCTCTTTATATACCCCGACCATATATTTCAGGATTTTTCTCCTCCGAACAAAATATCTTATAAGTCCCATAGATGGTTGTGCATACAATTAGAACTCATATCTACACTTCCTRGTAGACCATCAATGAGTAATGCTATATCCCTCTCCCAGGGGTTGCCATCTCTTTAACAATAATATGAACAAGTGATCTTCAATATCTGTTACGTTAAGGTGGCTGGAGTTGGATGCATGCATAGTGAATCCAAATTCAGAGATTAACCACCACTCCAATGACATATATRTTTAWACCATGTGAAGTGGTTTTCTCAACCTTTTTAGATGAGCCTAGGTTTGGTTYTTTTTAAAACACTAATTACATTTCAATGGTCTTATTGTAAATTCATGGTCATGGTAATTATATGTTTTTAGTACAAATTATTGGACATGCTAACCATATACATTAAAGGTTTTGTCCCAACTGCTTGTAAATTCAATTAACACATTTCATCAAAATTGATTTTAGAAAATATCCAGTAAATGTTCATAACTTTAGTTTGAAATCAATGTGTGGTAGACTCTGAGAAATAAATATATGAACGTCCATAGCAATAATTTTATCTTTGTAACTATTAAGTTTATTAATTATGGGTGATGATCTTCTCTTTGGTGGCATAAGGAAAAACTACATGCTCATGAATTTTTTAAATTGTTGGGAGTTAAAATTCATAAGTTGTTAGTGCTTAAAATTCATTAATTTCATTTTTCTTTTACATAATTATTACAATTTTCATACATAATTTAACACAACATTCTAATTTCATACATATTTTAGAGAATTTTGTTGCCTTATATTATTACAAAAAGTTGTCATTATTTGTTGTTTTTAGTATAATTTTTATTACTATTAGTATTAATGTCCCACCACTTCACCTACAATAATTATTTTAGAAACATAAACAATGCAATTTTAGTATTGGTATAAGAATCTTCAAAATACTAACATGTACATGTTGTAATTCAATCTTATATGTAAATTCAAATCTATACACTTACATTTATTATAATTGACCTACCATTTCCTTTCCTTATGTTTGAATTAAGGAATGAACAAATTTTAATACCATTTTCCTATATTCAATTACATGTACCATATTTCTATTATAAACTATTTTATTGTAAGAATATATATGATTTTTTAATAAAAAAAAAATATTATTTAAAAAAATTGAACTACTCATTATACAAGCAATATATAATGCATTAGGGGAAGAGGGCTAGAAGTTTGATTGGACTAATAGTTTATGATAAGTACAGACAGTAGGGCCAAAGTCTTATTCATTTATTGAAAATAAATAATCCAATTTTAAAACTAAAATGTGAATATTAGTTAATATATTTAATCTTAATACAAGAACATGTCTCATTAGTTAATATATTTAATCTTAATACAAGAACATGTCTCTCATAGTGGAGACAACAAAGTCAAAATAAGATACACGTGTATATCAAATATATGAAGTTTCAATAAAAACATGGTCATATTATTTGAAATAAAGTGTCCATTTTAAAATGGCAAATGACATTTCTCACTTACACATTCTTCTATATAAATAGAATCTTCTATATAAATTATGTATGTCATTTACACATGTTTTTATATACATGACTAGATTTACACATATTGTTATATACCAAACTAAAGTTTACATATTCTACTCAAGACAATACATGGCTAACTAAGCCTAAGAAGTATTCCCTAAAAAAATATCCATAAGTTCTAACTATAAAACACCGTCCCAAGTGTTTCTATAACAGGAAACTTAAACGGTGCATCTGTTATCACCACTAGTATATACTAAATAAGAAGAAAGAAACATTTCCTTCATATACACATTGTAATTTACACACTTCCAATTTGTAAGCCCAACATTTGTAATTGGTAATGCATTAAATGAATTGATTTGGGCATGATTCCTCCAAAGTCCTGCGATCCACTTTCAACAAGAAAAGTGTTAAATGAAAGTTTGAAAAATATTCAGACACTCATGCATGCACTTCACAATCTAACACATTGTTTCTTATAAAACTGAAATCCAATACATAATTTGAATTTGACAAATTTACTTGATAATAACACGACTCAGTACATAATAATTTGCTTTAAAAAACATTGAGAACTACATTGGATCAAACAAAATCCATAAAATGAGTATCAAGTGAATATCCAGATTCATTACATTGTCTATAAAATGACTACTTGCCACATTTCCTAGCTAACATTCAATGTTCATTTTATTTCACTATTTGTTGTTTGTTTTCTTTACATACATAGTCTTTTTTACTTAAATGCTTCTAATATTACATATAGCTACACATTAATAATCAATGAACCATTTATGCACTCTCCACTATGAGATTCCAATCTCAACTATCTCTCCATCCTTAAGAAATATGAATTGTGTTAAGAGAAGATAACCATGTATGGGGTTAGAGCTTCTACCCAATCACAAAATAGAAGTGAAATATGTGAATACAAAATATGACTCAAAACCTACTACAAAATTTCCACCTAAGAATCCTCAAAATGATATCCATGTAAATGGTTATGAATCATGCTCGAAAGAGGATATTCCTCAATAATATTATCAAAGAAATACATGGAAAGAGAAATCATGCACATTGGAGATGGTGATTATTCAACTAAAGAAAATGCTAAGTGGTACATTCCTTCTAATACCCATTAATGGTGCATGTATTCTCTACAAGGATGAGGAGGAAACCCTATAGTAACATATGAGAATGAGTTTAAAATAGTGACTTGGTACAAATATAGCCTAGACCTAGGTCATGGTCTTGAAATCCTTTAATTAATGTGGAAGGCATATATATTCAAACTAGGCCATGTCCATTCAATGATGGATTGTCATGCATGTCATGGTGAACTAGATTTTAAAAATACATCTATAATTGAGGCCCACAATAGTTGACGATTTGGATAGAAAGTAGGCAATTAACCCTAGATTACTTTTAATTGTTTCATAGTTTTTATGAAAACTTGTAAGAAATAAATCTCCAAATATGAAAATCATGTGGCATGATGATTTTGTAAAAGAATAAATAAAATACTTTAAGGATAATATATTAGAACTAATATACTACGGATATAAATAAAAAAGTTATAAAAAATATTAAAAAAAAGTAATTTTTAAATTGAAAAAAAAAATCAACAAATAATTTTCTAGAATAAAATAAGAATTAAAGATATTTTTTAGTATCAAAAAAAATATATTATAAATATAATAAGTAAACTTATATATAAAACATAATTATCATATACAAATTTATATTCATACTCTGCTTCAATAACATTCCAAAAATATGTTATATTATAAATATACTAAGTAAATTCATAATATAAGACTCATAATTATCATATACACATTTATATTCATACTCTGATTCAATAACATTCCAAAAAGATGTAATAAAAAAATTAGTTTAAAATAAATATAAAAGTGTTTACTATACACATTTATATTCATACTCTGAACTAAATTTGTACGCAAATTCTGCTAGAGAGGGGACAATTCGACCAAATATAAAAAGAGGATGGTATCATATAAAAACATAGAATCTGCAACATTCTGTTTTTCTTTTTAACGAGAAACATGACTTATCATGCAACGCCCATATACTTTAACAGGGCCATACTGGACTCGGCAGTTAGTAAAGGATACCTCTATGATCAGCACTAAAAAACCTACCGGATCAATTGTGCCCTTTGGAAGGGGCAGATGGCGGAACAGTTGACTCCTTGGGAAGCGAACTGAATTTGGACCGAGTACGCTTCGATGACTCCAAAGCTCCATCGCCACGGCCAGCAGCATCTTGGTTGGTTGGAATCACTTGCTCATGATCACCAACCTGGATATATTTTTTTCCTTTTGGAGGAAACTGTTCTGCATATTCCATGTAGTTGTAAGGTCCAACTCTGGCATTGCACTGTACTGGAAGAATAATCAGCAATATCAGAGTGATTGAGACCATACTGGAGTCCATCTGATTGCAGGTATAGATAGGTAGATGAAAATACTGGGATTAAGTTATCAGCTCTCACAGAAGTAGGATCTCTGTCTGTGCCTCAAGTACACCCGATAGTTTCTTATAAGTATTGTATGTAACTCTGTAGTAGGGGCTTTGTTTTCAGTGTGTACCTCTTGATTGAGACTTTGCTTTCAATGTGAACATGGAGGAGGAGGTGCCTTTGCCTTCAAGCTTACGCTACTTGACAGCGTTCACAGGGAACGTCTCTGTCCAATTCCAAACCCTAAAATCACCATGACCCACTTCAGCACCTGTGCAGAAACTACGCGGAGGTGTAGATGCTCTGCTCAGTTGGATAATGTGGACCAAATATTTCACATAAAGGAAAAAATCTTCACAAATATCTATCCATACCATCTGAGAAGGATATCAGCAAGACCATCCGAGAAGCAGAGATACATTAATCTATGAATTCTTGGAAAAAAATGTTCCCAGTGTCGGCTGGATTGACTAGAGAATCTCGTTTGTGAATTTGTTTGGATATAATATGTTTCAATAAAGTGGAAGTACATCCGTCAATCCAGCAATTTTTTCAGGGAGAAACTGTGTATCCTTTTTGAAACACGGAGGCGATTTAGAAATGCATGCTATTTTTACCTTTTCAAAGTACAAAGTACTTGCCTAGTAATCAATCCCATCCCAATTTCCTCAGATTCAAAGGCATGGAGAGGGTCCCATTCCATTCTACTGAACCTTGCAGGAAAGATTTAATCACATTCTTCTTATATCTATAATTATCAAACCGAACATTCATACACCCTAGTTATTATTTATGACCGACACGCATTCATGACGGACAAGCCTGAATCATTATATATATATATATATATATATATATATATATATATATATTTATGAAATTGTATAATTGTTTTAGGTTTTTTTCTTTTTTAAGTAGGAATTCTGTTACATAAATTTGCATGAAATCATAATTTTTTGTTGTCTAAATTCCATTTTTGAGTGTAGAAATGGATTCAGTCGGTTGAAAAATCCCTATTGTACTGTGACTACACAGATTTAATCACTCAAATCTGCAGATACAACAATTTGAAATCATAATTTTCTGTTGTCTAAATTCCATTTTTGAATGCAGAAATGTATTCAGCCTGTTGCAAAAGCCCCACTGTACTAGGACTACACAGGTTTAACCACTCAAATCTGTAGATACAACAATTTGAAATCATAATTTTCTGTTGTCTAAATTCCATTTTTTAATGCAGAAATGAATTTAGCATGTTGAAAGACCCCTCTAGTATTATGACCTCACAGATTTAACCACTCAAATCTGCAAAGACAACAATTTGTGACTACTCCTGAAAAAAAAAAAACCTATTGCATTCTTTGATAGCATCTATAGAGTTTAATCCATGATAATCCATACATATTATGATTTTAATATATATATATATATATATATATATATATATATATATATATATAATAATAATTGTTTGGGACATAAGATTAAATTAGAATTATATAAATGTTTGGTTTTATGTATAGAAATAAAATTAGATGTTCCTTTTAAGCATACCAAGGTTACTAGTATGAGACATTGATTTATTTGTGAATATTATTTTGGTTGAAAAAACATTGAAGTTCTATACTAAGACCTAAAATTGTTTTTGATTAGGTAAGATCTTTCTGTGATTTAAGGAGATTTAAGAAATAGGTTAATAACTTAAAATTCAGAAAGTCTGCCCCTTTATGGATCTCTAGTGAATGAATTATTTAAGGTGGAATGGTTTTCATTGAATAAGAATTATAAGTCAATCCACTTTTCAAAGTTATAATGTAATTTGTATCTTAGATTTACTCCCTTTCAAATAAATTTATAGAGAACAAGTTCCATAGACAAAAATACTAATGACATAGTTGAAGGTTTAGAGGATTTTTGAATAAATCCACAACTTTCAAAAATTCATAAACAATTTGCAACTATATTATATTTAGATTAATTTTTTTAGTTCTATAAGAATAAAACAATCAACAATATCTATTCTTATTACTAATTGATAATTAAATTTACAATCACCTTTAAAATAAATTAAAAATAAATCTAAGACGATCATAACAATGATGTTATGTTGACTTGAGCTCTGCAACTAGGGTTTGAGCTTTCACAGCCAGAGTGAACTGTGCACAATAGATGATAGCCCCGCAGGGGCTTATGAACCGCGGGGAGGGGGCGCCGCCCGGCGTCTCCTACAGACAAGTCGTGGCCAACAAAAATCATGCCGCAAGAACGAAAAGACCAATCTTTGAAGCGCCTCCAGACATCCGTGCGCAGCTTTTTGCAGAAGGGACCTTCAAGGATCGGGAAATGGACATCGATCCAGCCAAGGAAAAGATCTCAGCAAGCGCCTCAGCGCCTTGGACGCCAGGTAAATGCATTCCTCAGGCGCCACAGGCCCCAAAATATGTCATAATCTCACCCCGCATAGAGGAGCAGAAACAATACATGCGAGATAATGCCCTGGTGGGGAAGTTCTTAGGGCTTTGGCCCTTGGAGCGTTATCTGGTCAAATGGATACAGCACTAGTGGAAACCGAAAGGCCACTATGACCTGCAACTGGGCTCGAAGGGATTCTTTACAATCATCTTCCACAACCTGGAGTAACCTGGAGGATAGAAACCGCATCTTTGATGGAGGGCCTTACTTCTACAACTCGACCAGACTCTTCTTGAGATTCTGGACAGAGAAGTTCAGCCCGGAAAAGGAAGAATTTGCCCATGCACCGGTTTGGATCAGACTGTACTCGCTCCCCCAGGAATTCTGGCTAGAAGAGGTCCTAGCGGACATAGGTAATACCATTGGTAGATATGTTAAGTCCTCCGAAGCTACCAAGCAACGACGATACACATCATATGCATGAATCTGTGTATATCTGAACATAACTAAGCCGCTCCCGGGATCAATCACGCTGGAGTATTAGGACAAAGATTGGTCTCAAACCATCGATTATGAGCATATTCCCTTCCGGTGCCGGAGATGTCATGAACATGGGCATCTCTTCCGAGAATGCCCTCTCAATGTGCCTCACAAGGAAGAGAACCCAGAAGGCGGAAAAGACAAGGATGACTTTGTGCAACCAACAGGGAGAAGGCGACAGGGGGGAAGAAAGCAACCGACCCAGGTCAGTAAAGATCCATCCACAAGCAATAAGTTTTCCATTTTACAAGATCAGCCAGAAAACCCTACTACCCCAGTAACCTTGAATGCACCACTCTCGAACAATGTACCCCAGTCCGTAACCCAAGGTGCTGAACAACCTCCAAAAAATAAGGAATCGGACCTTCAACCCATGGGCTTGGCTCGGGATCCGCCAGAAATGCAGGAGATTGAAGATGGGGATGAGGAAATGGAGATAGAGGAGAAGGACCTAGCTGGGGTGGACCTGGACCACCTTGAGCACGCTTATAGGCATCAAAAACTTTACACCATACCTAGGGATCAACAAAGAAAGTGCAAAAAATATTCCTCAATTCATCCGCAGGATCCTCAGCCCGAGCTAACAAAGCCCTAGGCATCTAGGGTAGTCAGACAAAAATTCCAAGCAAAGCTCAAAAAGATGAAAAGAAACGGGGTAGGAAATCCACAAACAAGCTCATACAGGAAATATGAAGTTTCATGGTAAACTCAGGGAAGATCCATCTGATCTCGGATAGTTTCCCTCCTCTCCCCACCCCACCGTCGTTATGAAGATCATATCTTGGAATATCAGATGCCTTAACGGATGTAGCAAGCAAAAAATGCTACAAGAACTGATTATAGCAGAAATGCCAGATGTTGTATTATTGCAGGAAACAAAAAGTACCTTAGAAGATATTGATCGGCTACTTCCCTATTGATGGAGGCAGGGGGGGTGGTCTCAATTGATGCCATGGGAACGGTTGGAGGATTGGCTATCCTCTAGAATACCAATGCTGTACTAATGGAGAATCTTCATGCTACTAGATGAGCTATCACTGCAGATTATAGGCTCATTGGATCAAACAAGCCTAGGCATATAACTAATGTCTATGAACCAGCTACTCCAAGGGACAAACAAGCTTTCCTAAGGAGCCTGAGTTACTTGTCCAACCTCACATAGCACAATAGATGGATTGTTGGAGGTGATTTTAACATCATCCGCAGCCTGAAGGAGAAAAAAGGAGGATCAAGGCGGCTGGATCAGGACTCCTGCGACTTCAACCAACTAATAGATGATCTGCGGCTGATTGACCTGGACACCAACAACGACACTCACACTTGGTCCAACAGACGAACAGGAATGCATCAAATAGCTTGTAAATTAGATCGCTTCCTCATATCGAAACCCCTTATGATGGATGGCACTGCAATGGAATCCACTATATTGAATCTCCCAGGATTGGATCAATGGCCCATACAACTTTGGTTGGAGGTCCCAGCCACTCCGGGAAAGAAACCCTTTAGATTTGAATAGTTCTGGCTAGATCACCCGGATTTCCAAGCAAATATCCAAGACTGGTGGAGAAAGGCAGAGATCCCTTATGGGTCCAAAATGTATAGGTTCCAGCAAAAGTTGAAGAATCTTAAGCACATGCTTAAACTCTGGAACAAGCACACTTTCGGCAGCATCTTCGACTCCCAGAAACAACTGTCAGAGCAAATGAACGAGATACAACGCCAGATCAGAGAGCAAGGGCTAACATAAGATCTCAAAGCCCAGGAACTCAGAGTGCATCAACAGCTTGAAGACAGGAAGATACAAGAAGAGATACTATGGAAACAGAAGTCACGTATTCAATGGCTCAAGGAAGGGGAACGCAACACCAAATTCTTCCACCGAAATGCTATCCAGAGAAGGCACTCTAATAGGATCACGCACCTCGTCTTGGATGAAGGGGAAACCCTCCAATCCCATGTTGATCTGCAATCAAACTTGATTGATCATTTTCAAGATCTTCTCATTGAACCCATACCAGACAGAGATGAAGCTATCAATAAGATTACAAGGCATGTGCCTACCGTTGTAACCCAAGAGAAAAACGCAGCTCTTATCATACCCTTCACCATCGAAGAGGTAGATCAAGCACTCTAGGACACCCCCAAGGGAAAGGCTCCTGGGCCTGACGGCTTCACCAGTGACTTCTTCCATTACTGTTGGCCGATGATCAGGACAGAGGTCTGGGAAATTCTGGAGGATTCTCGAGCCACAGGAAAGGTCCTTCAGGCTCTTAACGCCACTTTTATCACCTTAATACCCAAAGAGGGACAGGCACATCGGCCCAGACAATACAGGCCTATAGCTCTATGCAATATCATCTACAAGCTCCTTACGAAAGTAATAGCCCGAAGGCTCAAGCCGATTTTACCAGCAATCATCTCCCCGAAGCAATCGGGATACGTTGAGGGCAGACAAATCCTGGACAGCATCATTCTGTCTCATGAGGTAATTCACTCCCTGCAGAAAACAAAAACCCCTGGTATGCTCCTCATACTTGACCTCTCTAAAGCCTTTGATAAGCTAAGCTGGGATTTTATGCGAGAAATGCTTCTAGATTTTGGTTTCAATCAAGATTGGGTAACCTAGATTTTAAACCTTACCTCCTTGACCTTCTTTTCTCTTTTTGTCAATGGTGTGCCTTCGAGGCCCTTCTGCCCCTCCAAAGGGATTAGACAGGGTGATCCCCTGTCTCCCTTCCTCTTCATTATCATGGCCGAAGGACTCAGCCGCTCCATCCACACTGCTCTAGAAAACAATCGCCTGGCAGGGTTACCCCTGCATGGCATCTCCCCCCCTATCTCGCATAGCCAGTTTGTGTATGACACTCTCTTAATGGGAAACCCTACTGTAAGAGAATCCAACTCTCTCCAGGAAATTCTCCAAACCTTCTCTGATGCCTCAGGTCTGGAATGCAACAAAGATAAATCCCAAATCTTATTCTTTAACACGCCTCCTCAGGTTCAACGCCACATCTCGGATATCCTAGGTTTTAAAAGAAGCTCCCTTTTGTCCAAATATCTCGGCATTCCCCTGATTGACAACGCCCTCCGGAATTCCTCCTAGGAACTTTTGTTGTCTTCTTTCTCCAAAAGACTCTCCTCTTGGACTTTTAGAGCCTTAAACCTGCCTAGCCATCTCATTCTGCTCAAAGTCGTTCTTCAAGCCCTCTTGATTTATACTTTTTCAGTGCTGGTTGCCCCAAAGTTTGTCCTCACCTCCTTTAAAAGCTTACAGAGGAACTTCATCTGGCAAGGCCTCAACAAAGAAAAGAAGATTGCACTCATCAGTTGGGAAAAACTATGTAAGCCCAAAGATCAAGGAGGACTTGATTTGAGGGATCCGTCTATAATGAACAAGGTTCTCAGTGCCAAAATTTGGTGGCGCTAGTTAAAAAACCCAAAAGATCTTTGGGCTAGACTTTGGAGGAAGAAATATGCCCCCAGAACGGCAGAGAAGAACCTCATTCAATGGAATGGAGATAACCCAGGCTCTTTAATTTGGACAATGGCCAAGCATAATAGACAGTTGGTCACTCAGCATGCCTTCTGGGAGGTAGGGAATGGGGAAACGACCTTATTCTGGCAGGATTCATGGAAATAATGGCCAGCCCTGCTCGCTGAGGACAGGGCCCATGACATTTGCACCCAAGCCACTTGGATCGGCCTGACAAAATTAGTGGACTACTGGCAGAACAATTCCACGGAGGACACTTGGTGCTATTGGCATCTGGATCGGGAGACCATTGACCCCGACTTACAGGTCGATCTGACACCACTGCAAGAAAAGCTGACCAAACGAAAAATTCCCATAAGGGCAGGTGAAGATATTCTACGGTGGGGTTACAGGCCACAGGGCTCCTTTAGCACACGGGAATCCTACCAGATTAAAAAGAAGTCAGATCCCCCCCTAGCCTCGAAAGCTTGGGCAAAAATCTGGAATCTCAAGCACTGGCCGAAGATCACTCTCTTCCTCTGGTTGGTCTCTCACTCAAGCATTCTCACCTGGGACAATCTCTTGAAGAGGGGTTTTATTGGACCCTCTATTTGTATACTTTGTGGAGAGGCAAAGGAAAACATGAACCACCTCCTTAATACTTGCCCTTACACTGCTCAAATCTGGGATCAAGCAATGCTCATTATGCGCACCACGGATCGCCTCAGAGACAGCGTCATCGAAACTGTTATGAACTGGAGAGATCAGGCTTTCCTTTCTCCCTTACTTGACTGAATATGGCAACTTCTACCCGGCTTCATCCTCTAGCAAACATGGAAGGAGAGAAATAGAAGAATTTTCAAAAATACCTCACTCCCATGGCATCAATGCTGGCGTTAGTGCCACCACAATATCTTGGAAACTCTCCACCTCAGGAAGTGGTCCGTTGCAGACGCAGCTTTCTCTCCTTCTGAGCTCCCAATCCTTCAATACTAGACACCTCTCCCTTCTCCTCAAACGTCCCCCCTCCCCTCTCCCAGCTCGCCTTCGAGTCGGCCTTCCCATTGGGCTCCTCCCCCAGAGGATTTCGTCAAAATCAATTTTGACGGAGCCTCTAAAGGAAATCCCGGAGCTGCAGGGTATGGAGTGGTCTTCCGTAACCACACTGGGAAAATTCTTGTCACAGGAGCAGGCCCCCTTGGGCACACTACGAACAGTGTAGCAGAACTCTGGGGTCTTATCAAAGGATTGCAACTGGCTATTAAAAATAACTTCCCAAAGCTCATCGTCGAGGGGGACTCTCAAGTCATTATTGGCTTGTTGTGCAGAATATTAAATGGGGCAAACCCGGATAACATCTCACCCAGCTGGAGACTGTCACATGGCCTACAGATCATTGCAGGTCTACTGCATCCAAATCGGGTTATCATTCCCTCACACATCAGGAGGAAAGCGAATTAAGTTGCGGACGAATTGGCTAACCTGGGTACCGACTGGAGAGGACCATACCTTCAATGTAGTTAAGCCCAGGATCAGGATCACCCCATCCTCCAGCAGTGTATTCGCAAGGCTGGAATGGTAGATCCCCCCCCGGATGGGGTGTTAGTGCGCTCATCGTGGCAAGGAGGAGGGGCTGGCACAAGCCATCACAACATGGAGGCACGTGATGGGCTCATTCCACAGCCTGCCACCCTCCATGGATTTTAAATGTGGTTTACGGAGATTCGAGGGGGCGTTAATGTCGCATTCACGCAGCCCCTCCCCTTCCAAGTGTTTTTAGAATGGCTCGGCTCACTCTGTATTTTATTTGCTCCCGTCCGATGCCCGCAAGGTTCCTCTCGTCGCAGCACAGACCAGACTCTCCTTACCATCTCTGGGTAGATGGTATTCATGTTCCTCTCCTACACTGGACGCTTTTAGCCTGCCTCATCACTCGCACTGAGCACATAATGACGCGCCCAAGGGGAAGGTCGAGGAGGGGCTCTCCCTGGAAGCCCCGTCGGCCCTCGGTCATGCCTCCTGGCTTGCCTTCCGTCTGTTCCTCCCCTCGTCCTCAGTTAGAATCTATAGCTGCTCTCCCGCAAGATCCGATGGTCGTTTCGATGGCTACAATCCCCCGCTCGCCAATTTCCCTCTCGCGCCACCTACACGATCCCCTGGTGAAATTCCATCCCCCCGCACCAATCCTTGGCTCAAGCGGCGACCCTCCTCCTCATGGCGTGCCTAAGCGAGTTGAACCGCATTCCACTGGCTCTTTTGACAGGATGTATTTCAGAGATCGTCTGCTCATCATGCACGACCTGGTCTTTGAGCTCAGACAGGAGGTGGCAGACCTTAACTATCGCCTTCAGTCCACAGATGAAAAGGTGGCGGGTTGCCTCCAACTTCTTTCCTCCATGCAGGCGGCACTTACCTCAGACTTGGTCGAAGCTATGCCAAGGGAGGCACCTGCTGCTGCTACAGATGAAGGACCAAACAAGGCTCAGTGACCAGTCAACAGGGAACCGGCAAAGACTGAGCACGAAAGCTGAGATGAAGGAACTGCGTGCGACGAGGCAGAGGAAAAACTTTGGGCAGACAAGCCAACATACATTGAAGAAGAGCCTTGGCCAGGGGACCTCCCTCCCATGTGGCCAGGCTTCATGCCAGGTGTTTAGATCCTTTGTATGTTTTTTTGTAGTCCTGTTAGTCTCCTTGTCTTAGCTGGAGATCAGTTTGAACACGGTTTATCTTACTTTAGTTTATGACTCTTTTGACTTCTGAACTGGATGGGAAGCCTGGACTGGTTTCCCCTCTGTTGGGGCAGTCCAGCAAATGCATTATGGACATGTTTGTATTTTGATTCTCTACTGCAGTTATAGCAGGAACTTAATATAATTTTCCTTCTTATTTACAAAAAAAAAAAATTAAAAATAAATCTTATAAATAATGAATTATTAAATTATAATAAATTATACTATCTTTAAAATTAATTAAAAAACAAATAATAAATAATAAAAAATATTGATTAATGGAAGTATTTAACAAAATGATTGCGAGTGCCTCATCCCTCACATAAACAAGCTCATCAATATAGTAGTCAAGCACGACTTCCCTAAACCATGGACTCATAGCCTCATTGTTACTATTTTTAAAAATGGGGATAGAAACATTCCCTATAACTATAGGACCATTATGATTAGCTTGATTTTAGCCAAGCTTTATGGAATTATTGTGGAAAAGAAGATTATCCTTTGGTTAGAAAGTCATGGTAAAAGAGATAAAGGCTAGGTCGGTTTTAATATATATCATTCAACTGTGGACCATCTTGTTACCTTTAGGATCATTATAGAGGAGTTTCGCAATATTAAAACCAATCTTTTTGGTTGTTTGTTTGACTTTAGAAAAGATTTTGACACAGTTCCTAGGAAAAAAATTTAGAATAGGTTGGAAGAGATAAAAGTGTCTTTCTAGTTGAGGGTTGCTACAATAAGGATGTAAGAGAACGTTATTTACAAGTTCAAAAACACTTAGGGATGATCAAAATAGATTAACTGCAATATTGGAGTCAACCAAGGATGTCCCTTGTCCCCTACCTTTTTTGGCATTTACATTGACAAGATCAAAGATTGCTTGGAAGAAGAAGGTTTTGTCAGTCTCACTCTCACTGGTATAGTCATCAATCTTCTTCTTTATGCCGACGACATCGTTCTTATGGTGAGGAGTCCCCATGATCTTGAAAACCAACTAAGAATTCTCAAGGAGTTTTTCTCCAATATTGGTATGACTGTTAATACTGACAAGACTAAGGTCATGATCATTAAATCCAATAAGATCACTTATGATACCCTCGTATATGAAAACAAAAACTTGGAGGAGGTGACTTCATACAAATATCTCAGAATCAATATTGACCACAAGCTCAATTAGAATTACAGCATTGAGAAAAGGATAATTGGTGGATGAAAAGCTTATTATAGGCTTGAAAACAATTTTAAATCAACTGATCTTGGGATTTGGGATAAGAAGAAACTCCTCTTTGAGAATCTTATTGCGTCTATCATTTTGTATGGATGTGAAGTTTCGGGATGTAGTATCTCTCGTGAATCCTAGAGAAAGATAGAGAAAATACAAAAGAATTTTATAACCTATAATCTCAAAATTAAAGGAAATATGCCCTATCCCATCCTCCTATTAGAGGCAAACCTCTCCCCCATTGAGAGTATGATTATGAATAGATACCTATTGTATAAGAACAAGTTAAACAACATGGAAGACAAGAGGTTGCCTAAAATTGCTCTAAAATCCAGTTGTAACCACCATCGACTCAAGCGAGGACGACATAAAGATGCCCAGTCTTGGATATACTATTGGGGAATCATGGAAGACACCATTTTGCAAAATAAGAATACTATTAAAAATATCATCAAATCAAAATTTAAGGAGAAAATGTGATGTGATAAAGAGTTAGAGGAAAAAATAAATTTAATGTATTATAAGGATGTAATCAACCCTAATCTAGAAGATCAAAATTATCTCTATGTTTCACAAGCTTAAAGAAAAAAATTAGCGATGCTAAAATAAGAACAAATTCTCAATTTCAAAATATTTGATACAGTGCCAACCTTCCTAGCCTTTTAACTCAACAAGATATGGTGATCTTGGAAAGCTTCTCTTAATGTTTTTCAAGCATTAAGAAACAAACTTTTAAAGAATTGCAAGTGATTACTTACCCTCTTAAAATCTCATAAACCAATTTGGTCTCAGTGGATGCTAATTATCATCATCATTATATTTATAAGGATCATGATATGTATACATACTTTATATGGATATAAAATTATTTTAAAACATAATTAATTGTAAATTTGTTTTCACATTTCAAATTCAAAGGAATATATAGAGTTTAATATTGTTTTCTTAAATCACTCATCTCTCACTTTAAAATGCATATATAATAATCAACTTTTCATTAAATTTTAAAATTTTCATTTTACATTTTTATTACATAATTTTTATTTGTTATTATTATAATTATCATTTATTAATATAAATATTATAATATGTGATAATAAAAATGATAGTTGTTAATTGAAAATAAATTTTAATTTAAAAAAATGAAAATAATTAGATTTATTTAGAATTTTATTTTTATGTTGAGAGGATTTAAAATAATCTTTCTAAATACTCATAAATTTTATGTGAAAAAAAATTAGGAAAGTTTCTATTGTAATAAATATTTTGAAATTGAGATTTAATGTGGGTGTACATCAAGCAATTTCAGAGAAAATGATTTACATATTCAACCCTCTTAATGTAATATTTAAACCTCTGAAGTAAAACAATGCATATAGATTTTTAAGCAAAACATAATTTAATCAATGGCTCATACACATAGTACACAGAGATTTATACAAGAAACCCTCAACCGAGAAAAACCTTTTTTTATATTCATTATGTTGAATTTCACTATTTACCATACAATATATACAATGTTTTTTGGTATTCCGTAGATACCAAAACCCTAATCCCTTAATCCAAGATTAATTTAGAAAATCGCTAAAAATAGCAAAAACCGCCCAAAAAAAAATTTCAGGGCACTGCCTTGAACGTTGCATGTAACCAGGGGGGGGGATACGTGCCCCCCCCTAGGACCCCCCTAGGAAAGCGCCTGATGCACATGACACAGAGAGCACTACTGGAGGGATCGTCAGATGCAGTTGTCGAATCTGACGCACCCACACACACACATGCAAAGAATATAACACATACCCAACATTCTCCCACTTGTTGTTTTATTTGCATCCAAGGGTCCACAAGATTATATAGTCAACAATCTAGGGAAACAATTCCCATTGTTACTCTACACCAGGAGAAATTTTATGTTCTCTCAATGAAGCTGCAACATTCTTCAAAGTGTCAACCTTTTCCAGCAACACCTTCTTTTCTTCAACCATGTCTCTCACAAAGTGATATTGAACATCAATATGCTTTGTCTTCGAATGATAAGATGGGTTCTTTGCCAGGAAGATTTCACTCTAACTGTCACAATCTAATCTCACTTCTTGTTGTACCAACCCAATACCTGAACACAATATTTGTAACCATATTGCTTCCTTACTTGCATGAGTCATTGCCATGTATTCAAATTCTGTAGTTGAGAGTGCCAATACAACCTGTCTTTTTCTCATCCAACTGATGGCTCCTCCAAATAGATTAAACACATACCCATTTGTAGATCTTCTGCGATCTAGATCTCCATCCCAGTCTGCATCAACAAAACCATGTATGCCCACCACTCTATCTAATCTTGGTCTTCCTTGGTAGTACAATCCATAATTGGTAGTGCCATGAAGATACCTGAAGACCCTCTTTACTACTGTCCAATGCTCCTTTCCTGGTTTTGACATATACCTGCTCAAAACTCCCACTGCATGTGCAATGTACGGTCTAGTACAGACCATTGCATACATCAAACTGTCAACTGCACTGGCATATGGAACATGGGACATATCCTCTTCTTCTTCCTTTGTCTTGGGACACTGACCTGGAAATAACTTTACACCTATAGGAATAGGAACCTTGATTGGTTTACTTCCATGCATATTAAAACTCTGCAATATCATCTCAACATATTTTCTCTCATTCAACCATAGTTTCATGTTTTCACGATCTATGTTAATCTCCATTCCTAGAATGAAGTTAGCAACACCGAGATCCTTCATGTCAAATTTGGAGGATAGTTGCGATTTCACCTCCTTGATAACATCCATGTTATTTTCTACCAACAACATGTCATCAACATACAACACTACATAAATGAAGTGATTACCAACCTTCTTGGAATATACATAGTGATCAACCATGTTTCTCACAAATCCCAATCCAAGGATGTATGTGTCAAACTTTTGGTACCACATCCTAGGTGATTGCTTCAGACCATATAGTGATTTCTTTAGCTTACAGACCATCTCTTTCTTTCCGTTTACTACAAAGCCTTATGGATGCTTCATGTAGATTTCTTCTTCCAGATCCCCATGTAGGAATGTTGTCTTCACATCCATCTGTTCCACTTCAAGATCAAAAGCAACAACAATAGATAAAAAAAATCTAATAGAAGTTAACTNTCAGACCATATAGTGATTTCTTTAGCTTACAGACCATCTCTTTCTTTCCGTTTACTACAAAGCCTTATGGATGCTTCATGTAGATTTCTTCTTCCAGATCCCCATGTAGGAATGTTGTCTTCACATCCATCTGTTCCACTTCAAGATCAAAAGCAGCAACAATAGATAAAAAAAATCTAATAGAAGTTAACTTAGAAATATGAGAAAAAATCTCACCAAAGTCAATTCCCTCTACCTAAGAATAACCTTTTTCTACTAACCAAGCTTTGCATTTCTCCACCTTACCTTGTACATTAGACTTATTCTTAAACAACCATTTGCTACCAACAAATTTTCTTCCAACTGGCAACTCAACTATATCCCATGCCTCATTCTTATCCAAGTCATCCGTTTCTTCAACCATGGCCTTCTTCCAGAGTTTACTATCCTCTCAATTCATTGCTTCCCTGACAGTTCTGGGATCATCATCAGTAATGGATAAAGAAAAATTGGAATGGAAATCAGGTGCACTATACCTTTCTAGTTGCCTTCTATATCTCATTGATCTCCTCAATACTAGGGTATGAGGTTCTTCTTCTTCTTCTTCTGCTTCCTCTTCTTCAGATGATTCAGATTTTGCATCATCCAACTCAAGCTCTATTTTCTCAGGTTCCTCTTTCGTTGGTAGGAATTCTTGTTTGGACATGTCTTTTACCTCTCTGAAAACAACATCTCGACTGTAAACAGTCTTCTTGGTTTCTGGGTTCCAACGCTTATAACCTTTCACACCATCTTTATAACCAATAAAGATACACTTTTCATCCTTTTTATCCAGCTTACTCCTATTTTCCATTGGAACATGTACATAAGCATCACAACCAAACACTCTAAGATGTTGAAGAGAGGGTTTCTTTCCAGACCATACCTCGTGTGGATTTTTATCATCCAACGTTGATGAAGGTGATCGATTGATCAGGTAACATGTTGTACCCACTGCCTCTGCCCAGAATTCATGTCCTAACTCAACACCGTTGAGCATGCTCCTTGCTTTTTCCATCAGTGTCATTTTCATCCTTTCTGCAACTCTATTCTGCTGAGGAGTGTATGGAGTAATCTTTTGCCTTGCTATACCATACTTCTTACAGAATTCTTCAAATTTTTTTCCGCAGAATTCTCCACCATTATCTGTTCTTAATACCTTTATTTTCTTCTCTGTCTGATTTTCTACCAGAGCCTTAAACTCTTTAAATTTATCAAAGACCTCAGATTTCTTTCCAAGCAAATAAATCCATGTGTTCCTTGATAAATCATCTATGAATGAAACGTAATAAACAGATTTACCTAGGGATGGAATGGGAACAGGTCCAAACACATCACTGTGTATCAATTCTAAGATCTTGTTTTCTCTTGTAGCACCATATGGGAATCTTACTCGATTCTGTTTACCATATATGCAATTTTCACAGAAATCAAAATACAGAGTGCAATTAGGCATACCTTCAACCATACCTTTATCGTGTAGTTTTCGAAGGCCCTTTTCTCCAATATTCCCTAGTCTTTGATGCCACAACATGGTCTTCTTTTATGAGACAATATTGGTCTTGTCTCCTTCATTTCTCTGCTCAGAGACAATAGAACTGTTACACCCATTAGTATAATTTCTTCCCAACAACTTGTACAGAGTTCCACATCGAACTCCCCTAATCAACACCATTGCTCTGCATACCATCTTGCAACTGTTCTTTCCAAATACAATATCCACTTCTCCATCATCCAACTTGCTTACATATATTAGTCTCCTGGCAAGTTTTGGAATGTCCAGAACCCCAGGGAGAGTTCTAATCCTTCCATATTTTAGCAACAACTTAATCCTTCCACATCCCATGATTTTGGCTATTGATTCATCTCCTAAGAATACATTCCCACAATCATATTTTTCATATTCAGAGAACCACTCCCTATGAGGAGTCATATGGTATGATGCACCTGAGTCGATCAACCATACATCACATTCTGCATGTGTACCTATAGATGCCAGGTAAACACCACCTCCTTCTTCAGTGGAGGTTTTCACCTCTGTGGAAGAGGTACTATCAGATCCCTTTAGTTTTTCAACCTTCTTAGACTTGTAATCTTTCTTATAATGCCTTGTTTTACCACACTTCCAACATTTCCTCAAAGATTTTCCTGGAAAATTAGATCTAACTGTAGATTTAGATCTCCCCCCGGAAGGCTTACGAGGATTCCTGTCTTGGGTACGACCTCTTACAAATAAATCATCTGTCCTTTGACTATCCATGTTTTTTTGCCTCATCTCTTCAGATAACAAGGATGAAACTACATCCTCATACTTCAATGTATATTTAGTGGTACTACCAATTGCTACAACCAGATTATCCAAAGAGTCTGGCAAAGAACATAACAAAGTAATACACTTATCTTCTTATGAAATTGTAATATTAACAGAGACAAGTTAACTTACCAGAGTATTAAAGGAATTTATATGTTCTGTCACAGAATCTCCATCTTCCATCCTAAGATGATACAACTTCTTTCAAAGAAACAACTTGTTTACTAGGCACTTTGATTGATACAAATTCCCCAATTTATCCCATAGTTCATTGGCTATAGATTCTCTCAATACATTCAACAACACCAAATCTGTCAGGCAGAGTCGAATAGTACTCCTTTCTCTTTTGTCCAACTTCTCCCAATCTTTCTTTGACATACCAGTAGGTGGTGTACTGGTAATTTGTGTACTAGTAGGTTGTGTACCAGTCGACTGTGTGCCAGTAGGCTGCGTACCAGTAGATTGTGTACCAAGATCCACAACGATCCATTATCCTTTCTCTACAAGAAGGTCCTCCATCTTGAGCTTCCATAGCTCAAATTTTTTACCACTGAACTTCTTTATCTCGATTCTAGAAGAGCTCACCATTCATCTTTCTACACTCAAATTTCCACTGCAAAAGCTCCCACTAAACCCAGGTTTATCACAGACCCAAGATAAGCTTGATCTATCAAGACCGAGCTAAACCCTCAGCAACAAAGGCATCCCTCTGAATCCAAAAACAAGCTCTGATACCACATGTAAGATTTAATCCTGTGAAGTAAAGAAATGCATATAGATTCGTAAGCAAAACATAATTTGGGTGTCTTTATGCCATCCTCGCTTGAGTCAGTGGTCGTTATGACTTGATTTGGAAGCAATTTTAGGTAGCCTCTTGTCTTCCATGTTGTTTAACTTGTTCTTATACATTAGGTATCTAGTCATAGCCATGCTCTCAATAGGGGGGAGGCTAGTTTCTACGAGGAGGATGGGATAGGGCGTATTTCCTTTAATTTTGAGATTATAGGTTATAAAATTCTTTTGTATTTGCTCTATCTTTCTCCAGGATTCACGAGAGATACTACAACCCCATACTTCACATCCATAAAGAATAGCAGATGTAACAAGAGTCTCAAAGAGGAGTTTCTTCTTATCCCAACTCCAAAGTTCAACTGATTTACAATTGTTTTCAAGCCCATAATAAGCTTTCCATCCCCCAATAATCCTTTTCTCAATGCTATAATTCCAATTAAGATTGTGGTGAATATCAATTCCAAGATATTTGTATGAATTCACTTCCTCCAAGTTGTTGTTTTCATATACAAAGGTATCATAAGGGATCTTATTGGATTTAATAATCATGACCTTAGTCTTATCAGTATTAACAGTCATACACATATTGGAGAAAAAATCCTTGAGGATTCTTAGTTGGTTTTCAAGATCATGGGGACTCCTTGCCATAAGAATGATATCATCAGCATAAAGAAGAAGATTGATGACTATACCAATGAGTGTAGGGATGACACAACCTGCTTTTTCCAAACATTCTTCTAATTTATCAATGTATATGCCAAAAAGGGTAGGGGACAAGGGACAACCTTGTCTGACTCCGATATTGCAGTTAATCTCTTTTGACTAGCCCTCAGTATTTTTAAACATAGAAATAACGTTCTCATACATTCTTATTGTAGCAACCCTCAACTCGAGAGGCACTTTTATCTCTTCCAACCTATTCCAAAGTTTTTTCCTAGGAACCATGTCAAAAGCTTTCCTAAAGTCAACAAAACAACAAAAAATATTGGTTTTGGTATTGCGGAACTCCTCTGCAATGATCCTAAAGGTATCAAGATGGCCCACAGTTGAATGATATCTCCTAAACCCAGCTTGGCCTTTAGCTCTTTTACTGTGACTTTCTAGCCAAATGCTAATCTTCTTTTCCAAAATGATTCCATAAAGCTTGGCTAAAATCGGGCTAATCATAATGGTCCTATAATTAGAGGGATTGTTTTTATCCCCATTTTTAAAAATAGGAACAATGAGGCTTTGCGTCCGAGGTTTAGGGAAGCCCTGCTTGACTGCTAAATTGAAGAGCTTGTGTATGCGAGGGATAAGGATTGGCCCTCCAATTTTAAAAATTTTAGCTTGGTAGCCTTCAATGTCCTTAGATTTCCCATTTGCGAGCCACTTAACCCCGAACTCTATGTCATCTAAAGAAAAAGTTGTTTCCTTTGTAGGGACAATAGGAATGGTGTCCATGGCATTAGGGAACTCGTAAAGACTTTTAAGGTAGGAATTCCAGTCCATTAAGGGAATCCTATTATTTTCCTTAGTATTGTGTTTTAGAATTTGGCTCCAGAACTTCTTAGGATCGAACTTGTATAGTTGTGAAAGTTGCTCTTGCCTTTTATTGATATAGTACCTTTTTTTTCTTTTAATTAGGGCTTTGTACGTATTGATCTTATCAAGTTTTAAGGGCTCATTAGAAGCATCCCTAATGGCTTTCCTAGCAATTTTACATTCTTTATCATACCAAGGGTTGGTTGTTCTATTATTCTTTTTATGGGACACCTCGAAAGAGAACTTGTTAATGGAAGTGGAAAGGGTAGTTGTAAAATTATGACAGAGTTCTTCAATGTTGTCCTTATAAGTTAGGAGTTTTAATTTACTATTTAAATCCTTTAAGAAAATGTCAACTTTACTTTTGTCAAAGTGCAAATTCCTTTGATTATCATAATTCTCTTCAATGGTACTCCTATGCATGGAAAATTTTATAGTTAGGGTTAAAGGTTTATGATCAGAGTCACGCTCATGGTCATTTAAAAGGTCAAAAGTTGTTATTTGGTTAGAAATGGGGATATTAGATATCACATAATCTACAACACTACTACCTAGCCCATGAATACAGGTCATTTGGTTGGAGTTTGGCCACTTCATTACTCCCTTGCAAATTATTAGGTCTTGAGAGTTGTAGAGCTTGACCAACTCAGTACCAAACAAATTCTCAATTAGGTCTTGAGAGCTTTATTTGTAGCTATTAGATAAAACAAGGTCCTCATCTAACCATAAAGGTTTATGGTTGGAGTCATCACTTAAAAGAGTAGCTTGTTTAGTTGCAATCCTAACATTAAAGTCTCCTAGCAAGAGAATATTACCTTCATTTTTCAAATTATAAATATCTTGTTCTAAATTATTATAGGGACAATTTTTATCTAGATTATTTTTCTTATAAAAAGTAGAATTAATAGGTGCAAAATAACAAATTGCTATATACATCTTCTTAACATTGGTGTCTGAAATTTCTATCCAAATGTATACATTGACAAGTTAGAAGATTTCTTCGAAAGAACAAGTTGTTTCGTCCCTACTCTCACTGGTATAGTCATCAATCTTCTTTTTTATGCTGATGAAATCGTTCTTATGGAAAGTAGTCCCAATCATCTTGAAAACCCACTAAGAATCCTCAAGGATTTTTGCTCCAATATGGGTATGATTGTTAATACTAATAAGGCTAAGGCCATGACTATTACATCCAATAAGATCACTTATGATACCTTCCTATATGACAACAACAACTTGGAGGAAGTGACTTCATACAAATATCTTGGAATTGTTATTCACCACAAACTCAACTAGAATTATAACATCGAGAAAAATATTATTGGGGGATGGAAAGCTTATTATGGGCTTGAAAACAATTGTAAATCAATCAATCTTTGGATTTGGAACAAGAAGAAGCTCCTCTTTGAGACTTTTGTTACACCTATTATTCTTTATGGATGTGAAGTTTAGGGTTGTAGTATCTCTTGTGAATCCTAAAGAAAGATAGAGAAAATACAAAAGAATTTTATAACCTATAATTTCAAAATTAAAGGAAATACACCCTATCCCATCCTCCTCAAACAAGTCTCTACCCCATTGAGAGCACGACTATGACTAGATACCTAACATATAAGAACAAGTTAAACAACATGGAAGAGAAGAGGCTTCCTAAAATTGATTCAAAATCGAGTCGTAACCACCATAGACTCAAGAAAGGATGACATTAAGATGCTCGGTCTTGGCTAAACTATTGGGGAATCATGGAAGACACCATTTTGCAGAATAGAGATACTATTAAAAATATCATCAAATCAAAATTTCAGGAGAAAATGTGGTGTGATAAACAGTTAGAGGAAAAAGGAAAATTAAGGTATTATAAGGATGTAATCAACCCTAATCTAGAAGATCAAAATTATCTATATGTTCTGACAAGTGTAATGAAAAAATAAGCATTGCTAAGATAAAAAAAAATTAGCATGAGCTCCATAGTGAAATTGGGCGTTGGTCGATTCCTAGAATGCCCTGGGATGAAAGAGAGTGTCACGTTGGTGACACTAAGAAGGTTGAAGATGAAAAACACTTTCTCTTAGATTGTCCATCCTATACCCACATTAGATCTAATTTTCAAAACATTTGGCACACTGCCAACATTCCTAACCTCTTAACTCAACAAAACTATGGTGATGTTGGAAAACNAATGCCCTGGGATGAAAGAGAGTGTTACATTGGTGACACTAAGAAGGTTGAAGATGAAAAACACTTTCTCTTAGATTGTCCATCCTATACCCACATTAGATCTAATTTTCAAAACATTTGGCACACTACCAACATTCCTAACCTCTTAACTCAACAAAACTATGGTGATGTTGGAAAACTTCTCTTAATATTTTTCGAGCACAAAAACAAAATTCTAAAGTAATCACCTACCCTCTTAAGGTCCGATAGACCAATTCTGTCTTAGTGGACGTTCATAATTTTCTTCATCATCATCATCATCATCATCATATATATATATATATATATATATATATATATATATATATATATACACACACACACACACACACAAAAGAGTCTCATACATCAAATTGGTGTTTAACTATTCTCTTAAAATCAGATTATTAT
>JASDQU010587350.1:43662-62841 GCA_032191745.1 Picea mariana | reverse complement strand
ATAATCATGCTCCACAACCAACACTCAGAGAACTAGGTTACATCTAGGGGGACCCCTCCATCGTCATTCTATTGCCCCAAATTTTTTTTTTTGGAGGATATCATGAACTAGGGTTTCATTTAGTAAGGAACAATGCAATTTCTAAACAAGTGGTATATTTTGAAGAACATTGTGTCGGGAAATTGTGGGTAGTGTGGTTGCATGGGCTTTAGCCAAAAATACGTGTGTGATCTTACTGAACTTGGTTATGCCACTCAGTTTGGATTTTATGCCCCCAGACCAAATTGCCAACATGTCCCTGAAAGGATTGAGGAGGTGAGTAGAAACTCATGATAAAACTCTAATCGGGCCTCATATGGAAAAACCATTGGTTTCATTGGAATTGGGGCACTGAGTTACAACTAGGGGGATCCCTCCATTATCATTCCATTTCTTGGAAAAGCGTTTGTTGGAGGATCTCCGTAAATAGGGTTTTTCTTAGTGAGGAACAATGCCATTTCTAAACAAGTGGTTGCTTTTGAGGAACACTATGTCGGGTGATTTTGGGTAGAATGGTCATGTGGGCCTTGGCCAAATAGACATGTGGGAGCTTATGGAACTCTGTTATGCCACTCGGTTTGAATCTTATGCCCAAGACCAAATTTCCAACATGCACCTAAAAGTCTTGAGGAGGGAACTTGCAACATACAATAAAACTCTAAATGGGCCTCGGATGGAAGAACCATTGGCTGCATTGGACTTGGGGCATCAATTTATAGCTAGGGGGACCCCTCCATTGTCATTTCATTTCCTAGAAAAGTGTTTTTTGGAGGATCTCATGAACTAGGGTTTTGGTTAGTGAGGTAGAATACAATTAATGAACATGTGATCGATTTTGAAGAACACCGTGTTAGGAGATTGTGGGTAGCATGTTTTTGTGGGCCTTGGCCAAACAAATGTTTGGGAGTTTATGGAACTCAATTATGATTCTCGATTTGGATTTCATTCCCCCAGACCAAATTTCTAACATGTCCCTGAAATGCTTGAGGCAGTGAGTTGCAACTCATGATAAAACTCTAGCTAGGATTCTAATGGATGAACAATCTCTTTCATTAGACTTAGGGTACCGATTTATAGCTAGAGGGACCCCTCCACTATCATTTTGTTTCCTGAAAAATAATTTGTTGGTGGATCTCAAAAACCAGGGTTTTTCTCACTAAGGCACAATGCAATTTTTGAAGAGGTGGTAGATTTTAAATAACATTGTGTCGGGATATTGTGGGTAGCGTGGTCATGTGTGCCTTAGAAAAAAAGATATTCGGGAGCTTAAAAAATTCATTTATGCTGCTTGGTTTGGATTTTATGCCCCCGAACCAAATTTCCAACATGTCCCTAAAAGACTTGAGGAGGCAATTTGCACCTCACAATAAAACTCTTATCGGGCCTCAAATGGAAAAACCCCCCTACAGACTACACTAGGGTTCTAAAGTGCATGCATACCTAACCGTCTAAAGTCTCCTACTTTTAAAAAATACCCCAACAACACCCCACATTCATGCATAAAGTACAAAGTATAAGGATCCGGTAGTCTTACCTTAAACTCTGGGTCCGGTGTCGATCCCAATGCGTTCGGTCACTTCTCAACTACAAATATCCTCCCAAGGATGAAATTCATTCACCAAAAGTAAAACAAGAAACTACGAACATGCATTATGTATATGAATTAGTAGGTTAGATGTTATAACAAAATGTAAATCAAACATGAATATTGAACACATCATATGGCGGGACAGAAAAAGTACTTCTTTATATTAATATCACGGAGTTACTTACAAAATGAGATCGGCAACTGCTCCTTGAACCTGGTACTGGGCTCCTCTTCACCAACCTCCAACTTCTTCCACGTATCCTTCTTCTCTCACACTTCTCTCTAGAGAATGGGCATAGGTTTATGGATGAGGAAAAAGGGCAAGAATAGGGAACTCTGGCTCAAAACTCACAATGTGGCTACAAATTCTTGGGGCAAGGGGGGAAAATGAAATGGGAGGAGTTTCATTGTAGCTATGTTTCAGCTTGGAATGAGACCCCAACACCTCTTTTTATATGACAAAAAGATGGTTATTCGGTTGGGTGACGGGCTATAGGCGGTCAATTGTTTGGGAAACTACCCAATAGCCCATAATCTCAATGAATCCATTGCAAATTTTTATTTTTTGAAAATTTTGTGAGTATACGCTGGCTGTAATGGTGTATCTAGCGTATGTATGTGGGTAGTAAATGTGAAACTATAGTACATACACAAGAAGTTGTGGTGCAGGGCGCGTACATCTTAAAAAATTGTGTTTTTAAGAAGAGTTGTTATGTATTGACTTGGAAAAAATAGTAAGTAAGATGGCCTAATGCCAGGTCTGCATGTGTGGTGAAAATTAGAGTTATAACAGATGCTCCCTAATGTGTGAGGTCAGAAGAGCATATGATGGCCGAAATACATTACAAATGTTTACCAACGTACGAAGCGAGTGAGCCCGGGACCAGAGTTCGAGAGGTTCCCTCTGCAAAATAACAATTGTCTCATCGAGGCAGGCATACCCATGCTCGAGATGAAATAAATCATCATTACCAATCAAATAAACTGCATATCCATGTCATATAACTATATAAAGTGTATCCGCGAGCAATACACAATGGATCTACATCTCAAAATCAAAGATGTACATGTATAGTATCCATCTTCAAGAAGCCAACGATCCCTGATGGTTGGAGATGAGGTCCTTAGAGCTCGAGAAACAACTTCAAGATCTTAAAAACTTGGGTAAGAGTTCAATATGAGTGTACAACTTCACTACCTAGAGGTCTTTAATGGCTCGTCAGGGAATGGACAAGAGGATCTCGATGATTAGGCAAAGAACTTCAATGATTTCAAACAAGGACTAGATTGGACTTTAGGGATGGCCGGGCATGAGGTCAAGATACAAACCGTAGAAAGGTCAACTGAAGTTGGGTAAAATTTCCTTTGGAAAATAGCACAACTGATGATCAGTCTCAGGCAACATGGCATTGACATAAGTTCACGATGTTGGAGGAAACACAAACTCTCCATATGTTTGGAAGAATAACCAAATGGAGGAGGACACAACTCTATGTTATGAGAACAACTTTCTAAGGTCATATTAAATCCCAATGCTTGATAACAAACAAAAGGATGTGCTTTGTCCAAGGGAAACTCATTGTGCTACCAAAAAAAATAAAAAATTCCCATCCTCTTTTTGGGGTATATTTGATTTTTTTTGTCTTTTTCAATATTTTGAAGAGCTTGAAAAAGAATAAAATAATGCTACGTTACAAAGGAGGAATGAGTGTTTCAAGCATACTAGTTCCAAACGCAAGGAACACACTAATGATCAGAGCAAGGAGACATGTGCAGGGAAAGGACACTTGGAAAAATTCATCCATGGGTCAAGGTGTCAAGACGCGGAGGCAAAGTGCTATAAGGCTTGTGTATAAGGCATGCTACAAAGGTTCAATTGAGAGCAACATAGAGTTGGCATTAGGCCAAAGACAGAGGAATGAAAATGTGACTGATAGGAAACAATGATAACGTCCTTCAATGTAATTTTAAATGAGCCTAGAGAAGGTAATATTGGTGGTTTTTCATTTATAGAGATTCTAAAAAAGCGCAAAAGAAGACTCCACTGGGGTACCTTTTTCGAAAAATGTCTAGTCAGCTCGAAAAAGGGATAAATTAGCATGGACAAGATGTCTATTCAAAACCATTTTAACGAGTGTGATAAAGACAAGATCACTCGGCAATATTTTCAATTTTAAGGAGTTTGAAAAGAGATTAACTATGGACTCGCTTCCTTTTTCTAGATTTAGTCTCCTTAGCCCAAAAAAGGTGAAATTTACTGAGGAGAACTCTCTCGGTGAGATGAATCTCCCAAGGTGTACATTTTTCCTCCTTAATCTATAGACCAGAAAAAGGGGTAAACTCATGCCAGTGGATGTTTTTCTAAACCAATTAACGAGTGTGAAAGAACAAGGTCGCTCGACGATCTTTTCAATTTTAAGGAGTCTGAAAAGAGATTAACTATGAACTCCATAATGGATGTTCTTCTGGACCAGTTTAATGAGTGTGAAGAAACAAGCTCACTCGACGATATTTTCAATTTTAGGGAGTCTTAAAAGAGATTAAATATGGACTCTGTGGGGATTCCTTTTTCGTAAATTTAGTCCCTCTGGCCCGTAAAAGGGTTAAACTTATACCTGAGAATACTCTTCTAGCAAACTGAAGTTCCTAGAGTATACCTTTGTTCGTACAATTGACCATCCAGACTGAAAAAGAGGTAAACTACCACCGGACATACGTGCCTTCAAATTTTAGTTTGGCGAGCGTGAAGCGCAACAAGATTGCTCGACAATATTTTCATATTTAGAGGGTCTGAAAAGGGCTTAACAGAAGACCCGTTTGTTTTTTGTGAGTCCCAAGGGTGAGGCCAAGAGTGATAATATATCAGACATGTAAAGGCTCAAACTCGTAATCAAGAGAAGACTAAAAGGACTCCCGAGCGTATAGTCATTAGCGACGACATGGACACCAAAATGCAACCAGGATCTACCTAGGGCATCCAGGTGAGGGTAGGTTCTACCACTAAATTATGACACTTCTAGAGCAGCAATGACGGTTCCATGTCACAATTTGGTGGGGTCGATCCTATGGTAAAGTGAAAAATACAATGAGGTGCAATGAGTGGAGGTGGAATCCTAACTTAAATGCACAAAGTTGGAAAAACGACTTTTCACCAAAGGACCTTAAAAGTGCCCCAACTCCCAAAACGTTTGTTGAACCAAAAGTAAAATATATCGTAACATCCAATGAGAAACTCAAGAACCACATTAGATGATTTTCAAGCCAAAAAAAACAACAATAGGAATCGAAAAATGACAAAAAGGGACAAAAAAGTCTATAAATTGAAGCTGGAAGCTCATTATCACCATTGCAAATTGAGAATTGTCCAAAAATCCAAAAACACCCCTTTGTGAAAGAAGTTGATTCTGGGAGCTTCAGTGGATGAAACAAACTTCCTCTTGGACCAAGTAAGTACAAACTCGCTCCTCCTGCATTTCCATTTTTCCTTTTTGAATTTCTTTTTGTTTTGGGGGGGGGCGTGCAACTTTTAAAAAGGTCAGCCCTGTGTGTACGTGGGCTATCTAAGAACAACCCATGTATGCACATGGGAAAAGAATAATCTACCCATGTACATACACGACTGTCCCCATTACAACCCGCGTACACCCTCTAGCATATGAAAAAAATTGAAAATGCATTATTTGACTCCTCTTTGAACTTGGCATTTTGCAGAATGTATGTCCATTGGAGAGAGAGGGAGCATGAAGACATTGATACGCTAGTCAAGGAAGACCCTGTTGTTGTCGCTGCATTAAAACAATGTGGGTTGTGGAAATTATTTTAGTGTCCACTCATGAGGGCACAACCCAGGATGTTGAACGCCTTAGTGGAGTACTAGAACCCAGATCTAGAGGCATTTATGTTATATCTTCAGTCATTGACTCCAACGACTGGAGATATTTATTTTCTGACTGACCTCTCGAGGAGAGGGGAACCAGACAACCTTTGTTTTTTTTCCCTCTGGGCCTCATAACATTGCCGAGTTGATCGAAAAAAACTGCGAGGCCGAAACGGATAAAGTGGGTTCCCAGGCATCGATCGAAAAAATCACCAACCTATCACTGAAAGTGATAGTTTTACTTATTGGGCGGATCACTGGATCTGTGGCTTTACATCAAGACTCTTGGGTGCATATGCATTGCACAATACAGTGCTTAAATGCACGAGTGTTCGATTGGAGTACAACCATGCTAGAGTGCATGAAGAGATAGATCACAGAGTGTCATGGGTGATACAACAAGAACTTCGGGTTTGGGACTATCCTGTTCTCTTTATTCTACGATAGGGTACCCAATCTTAGTCCATGATAGATAGTATGAGGGCACGTGGCGTCCTTCCCAGCAGTGTGCAACATTGTTGCCACGACACGAGGGAGGGAGGACCATTGAGGCCTTCGATGATACTTTTTTCGACTGGTGGTCTCGAAATATTCCGGCTGTAGAGGACTACTGCTATGCCAAGATCAACTTCTCCATGGATCTTGACATGCCCATACCTCCCAGAGCAGAGCGAGGAGAGTTAGGTACGTTGTCTTTTAAAAAAATTTATTTTTTTTTTTCTTTTTATATATACAATTTTTATGTATACCAAAGTACTTGACAGCTTTGTATCTGTTATGTACAGATGTGGGCCCAATGCATCCAACTGATTTTGCATGGAGCAGGCATTGTCCACGACCAGAGGCCTTGCCAACAATGACCGTCGGATCAGAAGTAGCACCGGGGGTACCTCCAGCTGGAGAGGATGAGAGAGTTTTGAGACGAGTGGAGCGGAACTTGACCGCACTCACCCATATTGTGCCCATGGCCAAGATCGAGGATCTCCCGCCATCTATGCAGCCTCATGTTGTTGGGGTGCCATGGACCTAGGTGTAGCTATTTCGGCATTTGGAAAATGTTGTAGTCCACTATGGCAAGGCCAAGAGGCCTCGTGCTTAGCTTAGGGTGGACCATTTTCATATTGAGGGCACTCTTTGTATATTTTTTAGGGCATAAGCCTCGCGTTATATACCAGACTTGTTATTTTTTGAGGTGCTTGCAACCACCTATGTACTCTGACACTTTTGATATATATATACATCTTTTTGTCTTATGGGTTACATATATTTACAAATGTATTTACATGTGTGCAATATTACAATCTAATACTTGATTAGCTAGAGTATCTGTCATTTGATTCAATCTCCTAGGAACATGGATATATGTAATGTAATCAAAACAACGTTCTAAGAGAGGTGCCCTAAGGAATCGTTGATGTAAAGTAGGATCATAAATGATGTAAACCCCATTTAATTGGGACACAACCAATTATGCATCTAAGTAGACCCGGAGGTAAGAGATACCATGCGACAAGGCATCACGAAGAAACTCTATTACTACACTATATTCGACGACATTGTTTATGGCGTCACCTAAACAGATACCTCCAGAAGATAACAAATGACCTTGAGGTGTGAAGATCACCCAAGCTGTAGAAGCAAGCCTCCGAGTGTGTCGGCTAGCACCGTTCACAAATCCAACAAACATGTATGATTCACTTGACATCTGCCACAGTGAAAAAGTTGACATAAAAAATGACACGTCCATAAAACAAAAAGACAAAATCTAAAATGTATAGGAACTATACATATATACAAGAAGTCACCCAAGGAAACCCATCTACATGTAATACTTTTTGAGGTAGAGCCCATTTCTAGGCTATGTTAAATCTTTCCCTTCGAAGTCAACTAGACGATAAGCACCCTTATTTAATACCTGCTTCACAATGAATGGTGTGAACCACATGGTTTTGAACTTGCCTGCCCCCAGGGGATCCTTATCTTGGTCATAGACCAGGACAAGTTTGCCTTCAGAGAAAATCCGAGGATGAATAGACCAATCAAACTAAAACTTGACTTTCTGATTATGAGCCTTGTTAGCCAAGGCTGCATCGTGTCATTGCTCATCGAGATGCTTGAGATATAATAAGCGTTCCTCTAGCAGTGAAGTGTTTGGAAATAACTGTACTGCCAACTTAAGAGATGGGATATGACATTCTATAAGCAAGACTGCTTCCAACTTGTAAACAAGTTGAAAAGGTGAGAAACCAGTGCCATTCTTTACAAACGTTCGATAGACCCATAACATTGAGTACAACATCAAATGCCAATTTGACTTGGCTGAATTGATCGTTCACTGTAAAATGGTCTTGAGTGACTTATTCACAGCTTCCACCTCACCATTCACTTGTAGGTAATAAGGTGATGAGTGTTCTTGTCTCAACCCTAGATTTTACGTTAACTCAGACATCATTTTATTCTGAAAGTGACTGCCATGGTCAGTCACAATATCCTTTGGGGCGTCGAACCTTGCTATTATCTGATTAAACAAGAAGAGAATTGTTGTCTCTCCATCATCTTTGAACATCGGCATAGCTTTGACCCACTTGGTGAAGTAGTCTACTTCTACGATGATATAGCGGTGCCCCCTGGCTGAAGGGGGGTGGAATGTAGTATAATCAATCCCCCACTTGTTGAAGGGGCCAACTCTAATGATGGGAAACATGGGAGCATGATGTGCCCTCATCTTCCACGAGAAGATCTGACACGGGTGGCACTTCTTGACCAATTCAATGCAATCTTTGATTAATTTCGGCTAATAGTAACCAGCTCATAGAATCTTTTGGGTTGTTTCCAACCCAGAAAAATGACCACCACATGATCCAGTGTGGAATTCTTTAATCATGAGTTTCTCTTCTTCATGAGTAAGGCACCGACGAAGGATGCAATATACACCTCGACGATACAAAGTGTCTTCAAGTATGAGATAATTTTTTCCCTGATGGCGTATATGTTGACGCTCATCACGAGAAGTAGAGGCAGGGCACTTCAAATTCTAGAGATAGAATAGTATATCTCCATATCATGGGTCCGAAGATGACATCAGAAAAATATCTCCTCTAATCGGTGATTCTTTGGGTGTAACATCACTTGACTCGACCGGAAGTTCTAATATAAGTTCTACAAAGACCAACGAATTTTTAGATTTCGCAGACACAAAATCCAAGTCAAACTCCTAGAGGATAACAATCCATCTACTGATCGTTCTGTCAATTACACGTCGTGTCAACATGTATTGGAACGGATTCAAAACGACAATGGTGGTGGTATTGTGAAACAAGATATAGTGACGGAACCGTTGGACAGCATGTACTGCTGCCAAAGCAAGTTTTTCAACATGTGAGTAGTTGCGTTCTGGTCCAACCAGGCCTCGGCTCAGGTAATAAATGATGTTTTCTTCAAGAAAATCATCCTCCTGAACAAAGACCATACAGATGTTCGACTTTGTCGTGGCCAAATACAATAATAAATCTTTATTATAATTGGGTGGCCGAAGTAGAGGGGAAGACATGAGGGCGCTTTTCAATGCTTCGAAAGAGTGTTGCGCAGCTTCGTCCCAATGAAAAGGAACTCCCTTGTTTAGTAAACACATAAAACCTTTTGTAATCTCGGCATAGTTTGCGATAAAACGCCGAAGAAAATTGGCTTTTCCCTGTAAACTTTGAAGCTGAGGGACTGTGCATGGGGGAGGCAATTGAACTATTGCCTCAACCTTTAGAGGATCGACCATGATCCCTGATGTTGACACTATGAAACCTAAAATACGACCTGACATTACACAAAAACTTCATTTGTTTGGATTCAAGCAAATCCGATAGTAGCAACAGCGCTCAAAGATAAGTCAGAGGTGTGTGGGATGATCAGCTCTCTTCCGAGATCGTGATGCTAAATCATCGAGATAAGCCTCAACTAGATGTTTGAGATCATGGAAAGAAAAAGACATGGCCTATTGAAAAGTGGCTCCACCATTCTTTAGGCCAACATGCATCTTCTAATAAGAAAATGTACCCCACAGATAGATAAAAGTTGTGTTATGTTGGTCCTCAGGCTTAATCTGTATCTTTTTTTTTCCAGAGAAACCATCCATGAAATAAAAGACCTCACAGCCTACACATTCATCGACGATTTTATCAATGAATGGGGTGGATAAATTATCCTTTGGACAGGCCTTATTCAAATCATGGAAATTCATACATACACGAATCGTTCCCTGCTTTTTGTTGACTGGAACGGGATTCGACACCCATTGAGTCAATTGGATGGGGTAGATGAAACCATCCTTGAGTAGTTTCTCTACTTTAGCCTTAATAGATGTTGATTTTCAAGGATTAATTGTATGAAGCTTCTGCCAGACCGGCTTAGTGTCAGGGTAAGTCGTAATCTCATGTTCGACGATTCTTGGATCAATTTCTGGCATTTCCTCGTAAGACTAGGCAAAAACGTTGCAGAATTATTTAAATAAATCTGTATAGATATGACTCTCTTCGGGGGAAAAATCCGCTCTGATGAAGACATTCTCCATGATGCCAGGGGTTCTGGAGATATTGATAGGTATCGTTTTAGCGATGTTTTCCATATTACCCTCGACATAAACTGTGTGCATAGCCAGAGGATTGATAGGACAAGGCCTATCTCTAGTCATAGTCAACACATATTCTCCTACCTCTATTCTGCCTAACTCTGGGAGGAAATATGATCTATGATGGATATCATCCCAAGGTATGTCCGAACAAGTCAATGCCTCTAAAATCGCCTCATCAGAGGGCAATACCAAGTCTCAAGAATCAGTATTGGCAATGGAACCTTGAGCCCACGCAGGCTCTAGAACTGAATCTAACTCCTGTGCGAGAGTCAGATTGGGGTCAACGAAAGTTTACTAGACTATAAATTATGAAAAATTTGTTGCGGACAAGGGCATGGACATGCCATGGTGCCCTGTCCCTTCCATAATGGCTGATGGGGAAGGAAGAATCCACAGATCATTAAAGTAAGTCATGCGGAATGACAACATTGAAAATATTTCAGCCTTAGGTTGGTTGGGGACAACCGATATCATTTTGACATTGCCGAAAGGAGGCAGGTAATCAAAAGTACCCATGAGAGATGGGCACAAACCAACCCCCATGTTGACAAAATTGGGCTGTGGATTATCGATCATCGGGACTGTGGATGCCCCCAATGAAGGGTCAAGTCTGGAGAAGGAAAATTGATCAATGGTCACGATTTGACCCTCATGCTGAAACAAAAAGACCTGAAAAACTGTGGCAACCACTGCATGCATGGAATATGTCCAACTTCTTCCTAACAGGAGGTTGTAGTTGAGAGGGGCATTGACCACTTCAAATTTGATGCACAGGTTCTTCCCTCCTAACTGCACGGGGAAAGAAGGAATGATTCCATGTGGTCTGAAAGAACGACCATCAAAAGCCGTAAGAAGAGTAGGTGAATGAGACAAAATGGGTTGGCCAATGGAATTCCAACATGTCAACGGTATCACACATGTCGAGGCGCTCTCATCAACCACCGTACAGAAAATATTCTAGGTAGAAGATTATGTGGGGTGAGCCACTACTATTTGAAATGCGATGTGGTATGGGAGACGAGGCTTCAAGTCAGTTGTATCAAGCGTGATAGTTTCTGGATTACATGTCTCAATGGATCCTAAGGTGGCTAGCAGATCCTTTCTCTACAAAGGGCAACTCTGGAGGACCTCCAAATCAGACATCACACAAGGGGTTTGTGACAAATCCTCCACCACGGAGTATTTCTGGGTGGCCCTTGCGTTTGGATTATGTGAAGCCTTCTTGAATTCCCCTTTCAAGATGCATTTCATTGTTTCACCCATCGTTCTCTCGATCTGGAGAGAAACAAACAGGATTTTGGCTTCTTTACCCTTTTCGGTAGTATTTGGCATTCCACAATCATGTGCGCTAGTAGCTATGTGAGCTTCACCTTTAAACATATAGATATTTGAGGTCGATGGATTTCTAGATGACGAAGGGGGTCCCTGACTTCCCCCATCCGTGTTCGCAGAGGCTTGAGTTAAAATTTTTCCATGAGGAAATGGGTTCGTTAACACTGCAGGTTGTTGCTGCCCTAATAACTTTTGGGCCTCTATGAGTCAAGGGCACAGGTGAGTCAGGTCATCTTCCACGCAGAGGTTTCATGGATATTTCAACTTCTTTCTCTTTGTGTTTACCCTGCAAATATTATTGGTGGGTTCCTTATCCCCCTTACCCTTCTTTCATTGTTTTTTCTTCTCGTTGGCTTGCTGGTTGGCCTTTGGGTTCATTGATTGCACACTGTGTACATCTGACGTCTGAGAAGGGGGAGCAACCAAACTAGGAGTTGGGTTGGCCACTGTCTATTGTATAGACAATTGTTGCAATTCATTTGACATCGGATTAGTGGGCTTTGCTAGTGTTGAACCAACAATTTCGTCAGCATGTGGTCCAGACTTATGTCTGGTCTTATCAAGAATAGACCGTGGTGGATCTGGAAAAACTTCATAAAGAAAACCAGACTGAGAGTAAATCATCTCTAGCTATTGAGCTCTCATTATTGCTTCTTCCTCCGAAAATATCCTCGACATTGCTACGTCCTTGGATAGCTGGGGTACCAAAGAGTTAAGGAACCATTCCAGCAGGAATGCTGGTGGAACTGGTACTTTAATAAACTCTTCTGGCGCTGCCATTCTCGGATGTAATCATAGATATGGTTATCCTTTATCTGCTCAAAGTTGGCCAACATTTATGTGTCAGCATCATATCTCACACGTAATTTAAAATGGTTTAAGAAAACCATTGCCAATTCGCCAAAAGTAGAGTATCTTAAGCAGTTGAGATCGATGTACCATTTTGTGGCACTCCTGATAAAAGTGTGTTGAAACAGACGCAACTAGACGGAGTCGTCCCTCAAAGAATTGGATGAGCACCATAGGTGAAATGTGGTCACATGATCACATGGATATTCGTTAGGCTTGCCTTCAAACTTTGGAATGTATGAGGGCAACTTGGTCGGCAAAGCAGGCCAACGTGGATCATGACAGATTGGGTCATTCAATAATCTTGACAATTCTGGCAAATGCAAAGTTACCAAAAATGGTAGCTTAGGTTGTTGAGTATGTACAATAGGATAGGAGCCTGGGATTTGGTTGGCACCAGGTTGCCAGGAAAATTTAGTTTGTTGGCTCGGGTTTTGGTAAAAACCATGGCCTAGGCTAGCATTCATATGATGCACCGGTTGAGACGTCATCGACTAACTCCCGTAATAGGACATTGAAGGCTAAGAAGGGATTTCTCCCGACGTTGTGTTCCAAAGTTTATGGAAAGGGTTGCCCCCTGCCGATCCTACAGGCATAGGTACTGAGACTTGCCCAGGGTTCCATTGACCATGGAAGGGGTTGCCCCCGTTCGGCATCTCTGATGGGGGAACTGATCCTTGCCATAGATAACAAGGTCCTTGAGAAGTGTGTTCCCCCTATGCAAGAATAGTATCCTGCACAGGATTTTGTGATCCAAAACCAGGGTTTCCCCCGACCAAGATGGAATATGATGAGAATGCATTGTTACCAAATGCGTCGAACAAAGAGAATGACAAAGAACCCACCGGTTGGGTACTAGAAGAAGGTCCTTGACTACCTACTCCGAATGAGTTGAAATCCATGTTTGGCTAGGTGGGCTATTGAGAAGCACTACCAAGAGAGGGGAACGACAGAGGTATATGACCCCCGCTGTAAAGGAAAGCCTTATAGGGGGATGAAGTGCCCCCTATGGACCCTTGCATAGGAGCGTTAGATCTCCCTGCCCCCAGACCCAAATTCTGTAGGGTGGAGTAGGAGAGGACCCAGTTCATGTCAAAGTTGGGCATCCCATATGAAAACAGAGTGTCAGTCACACTCTGAGTAAATGGTGCAGTGACCGCCTCCATGGATGGAATCATACCACTACCTGAGGTAGAGATGGTTGAGACCATAGTGGTCTAACCTGCGAAGGTGAGTTAGGAGGCAGAATGCCCCCAATTTTGGTAGTCGTAGAGGGAGTATGAGGAGTCCCTGATGAAGTAGAATCATTTGCTTCCATCGCTTCTTGCGAGATTATCTGACGCTTGTGGTGCGTTACCCTTATAAGGGAAATTTGTATTAGAAGTGGCACCGATAAGTTGGTGATCGAAGAGTTATACAAATCGAGAGCTTCTGCTCCAAGGTCATAAATAGTCGGTCCCTCTAGAAACAAATGTTATTCTCTTAGAGATGGCTCGGGTACAGTTTCTTGTGGCCCGGTCGCCTCAAATGACCCTTCCTGGTCAAGTCTTTGCCTTCATGGTGGCGGTGGTGGCTCCAAGTTAACTGGCAGTAGGCCCAAAATCCTTCACGACCGACGAAGCTCTTGATCTTCCATTGTGTGAGAAGATCAACGACACACTAAGGTTTTCTAACATTGAAGACCAAAACACGCACTAGAAAAAGTTCCTATGAGATGCAACAAGCAAACCACTATTACCAGTTGGAAGAATAGTTACAATAGCCAACACTAGAGAAAATTACTAGTGCAAGTGAAACTTGAACACAGAAGCACCCTTGGGGTATAATCTGCAAATTGTGGCCCTATGTATTCCCTAGGTACCGTGGTATACCCTCGTAGACACCTGTGTAAGTCCCTAAAATCAAAGGAAACTAGGTTTCCAACTCATGGAAAACTACCAGGTGGGTACAGTCGATGTCGGGTGGACCACAATGAGAAGGGTATCAATCCAGAAACCTATCAAGGGTATCGAAAGCAAGTGTTTTGGAAGACAATTGAGGACCTCTAACAGATTCGAGACCCATGAAGCTTCGTGGAAAATGTGATCAACGTAATCCCAAGATAATTCCTCTATATGCATTCCTCCGCTACAATTGGTCCGGCTTTGGAGGGGTTATCTCCGCTACCTTTCTGCATATGACCTCTTATTTAACCCCTGTGTTAGAGGGAGGTCCCAAATAATTTACACGTTACTGGACTTTTCCACTCCCTAGCACAGACTCGTATGTTTGTTTTATAGCCTTGAAGAGTTTCCTCCCCAACCTAAATCAAGGCTCTAGCCTAATCTAGTTGATGGACCCTACAAACATGAAAGTCTGATTAATTTTAATTAAGCGTTAATTTTAAGTGGTTTATCTTAAGTCAAAGGAACAAAAATTAAACTGATGGTGTTTTTAAAGGGATGAAAGAGAAGAGGAAACAAAATGAATTCTTCTTCAACAAAGGAAGATTTGCAAATTGAAAACTCTTTAACCAACTTTTCTAACTAACTTTTCTTTCTAAGATCTTTTAAAAGAAAAAACTCAAAACTAATTTTTTCTCGACTACGAGCTACTTAATGTCCTAAGTATTCAATAAAGAACTTAAGAAAGCACTCTTCTTCCTGACAAGTAAAGACAACTAACCTAACTACTTAACAAAACAAGAAACTGAAATCCCTTTTTTTTTTATATATGCTTCAAAATAAGAAACTTGAGAATGAATTCTTTTCTTTTCTTCTAAAGCAAGTAAAAGAGAAAAGTAAAGACAAGACAAGACCCAAGAAATTGACTTCAGGTCTACTACGGATTGTAGGGATTCACTGAAAGAACCACAAAGGATAAAACAAAAAAGACTCATGAACTCATTGAAAAAACCCTTCAACGAAAACACAAGCAATCATTAAAAGATAAAGAAACTGATGCCAAACCTAAGCTCAAAGACTATAACTACATAGACCAGGACTAAATCAAAAAACCCCTGAGAAGTTAGAATCCAATCAGGGAAGAGGATGACTACCTCTTCTTGCAAAAAAGGTTTCCTAACACAGGCACACAACTGATACTTAAGCAGCGTGCGTATGTACGCGAGTTGTCCAAAGGTAGGGCGCGTATGTACGCGGGAAAACCCACTGTAGGCCGCGTACACCTATGTAACTCCTAAAAAAAAAAAAACCAACAGTCAAAGATGAAAAGGTAGGGAGTACTGGTATGGAAGACTAGAATCCCTTAAAGACTCAGTAACTTACAGAGAACTCAAAGAGGTAATTAAACCAATTAAGACACCCAAAAAATCCCCTAAAAACCCTAGAGGCTCCCTAGTATGGTCGCCAATTACGCTATAGTGGGAAAACCCCCCTACGGAATACACTAGGGTTCTAAAGTGCAGGCATAGATAACCATCTAAAGTCTCCTACTTTTAACAACTATCCCGACAATACCCCACATTCATGCATAAAGTACAAAGTATAGGGATCCAATAGTCTTACCTTAAACTCTGTGTCCGATGTCAATCCCAATGCATTTGGTCACTTCTCGAATGCAAATATCCTCCCAAGGATGACCTGCATTCACCAAAAGACAAACAAGAAACTATGAACATGCATTCTATATATGAATTAGTAGGTTAGATGTCATAACAAAATGTAAATCAAACATGAAGATTGAACACATCATACGGCGGGACGAAAAAAATACTTCTTTATATTAATCTCACAGAGTTACTTACAAAATGAGATCGGAGACTGCTCCTCGAACCTGGTCTTGGGCTCCTCTTCACTAAGCTATAATTGCTTCCACGTATCTTTCTTCTCTCACACTTCTCTCTAGAGAATGGGCATAGGTTTATGGATGAGGGAAAAGGGAAAGAATAGGGAATTCTAGCTCAAAACTCACAATGTGGCTGCAAATTCTTGGGGAAAGGGGGGAAAATGAAATGGGTAGAGTTTAATTGTAGCTATCTTTCTCGTTGAAATGAGACACCAACACCTCTTTTTATATGACAAAAAGATGGTTATTCAGTTGGGTGACGGGCTACAGGTGGTCAATTGGTTGGAAAACTACCCAATATCCTGTAATCTCAACAAATCCCTTGCAAATTTTTATTTTTTGTAACTTTTGTGGGTATACGCGGGCTGTAATGGTACAACTAGCATATGTACATGGGAATTGAAGGTGCATCTAGAGTAGATACGTGGGCAATTGTGGTGTAGGGCACATACATCTTCAAAAATTGTGTTTTTAAGAAGAGTTGTTCTATATTGGCTTGGCAAAAATAGTAAGTAAGATGGCTTGATGCCAGGTCTGCATGTGTGGTGAAAATTAGGGTTATAACAGCGTGGTCATGTGTGCCTTAGAAAAAAAGATATGTGGGAGCTTAAAAAAGTCATTTATGCTGCTTGGTTTGGATTTTATGCCCCCAAACCAAATTTCCAACATGTCCCTAAAAGACTTGAGGAGGCAAGTTGCACCTCACAATAAAACTATAACCAAGCCTCAAACAGACAAGCCGTTCATTCCATTGGAATCCTAAAACTAGGTTATATCTAGGGGGACCCCTCCACTATCATTTTGTTTCCTAGAAAATCGTTTATTGGAGGATCTGAGGAACTAGGGTTTTTCCTAGTGAGGCACAATGCAATTTCTGAACAAGTGGTCGATTTTTAAGAACATTGTGCATGGGGATTGTGGGTAGAATGGTGGCATAGGCCTTGGGAAAAAATACATGTGGTATCTTACGAAACTCCATTATTCCACTCAGTTTGTATTTTATGCCCCCAGACCAAATTGTCAACATGTCCCTGAAAGGCTTGAAGAGGTGAGTTGCAACTCGCGATAAAAATCTAACCAGGCCTCGAATACATGAACCATCGGTTTCATGATACTCGAGGAAACAATTTATAGCTAGGGGGGCCCCTCTACTATCATTTAGTTTCCAATAAAAACATTTGTTGGAGAATCTCGAGAACTAGGGTTTTGCTCAGTGAGGCAAAGTGAAATTGATGAACAAGTGATCGATTTTGAAGAACATAATGTTAGGTGATTGTGAGTAGTGTGGTCACATGGACCTTGGAAAAACAAACACGTGGAAGCTTATGGAACTCTTTTATACTATTTTCTTTGGATTTTATGCCCCCAAATAATATTACCAACATGTCCCTGAAAGGCTTGAGGAAGCGAGTTGCAACTCGCGATAAAATGTTATTTGGGCCTTGTATTGATGAACCATTGGATGTATTGGACTTGGGCCACCAGGTTATAGCTATGGGAACTTGTATGTTGTCATTATGTTTCATGGCAAAGCATTTTTTGGACGATCCCACAAACTAGGATTTTGTTTTGTGAGGCATAGAGAAATTTTTGAACAGGAGGTCTATTTTGAAGAAAACTATGTCAAGCAATTGTGGATAGTGTGGTCACGTGGGCCTTGGTAAAATAGACACACATGAGATTAAGGAACTTATTATGCCACTCAGTTTATATTTTATTCCCCCGGACCAAAGTTCCAACATGTCCGTGAAAGGATTTAGGAGGCGAGTTGCAACTTGCAATAAAACTTTAATCGGGCCTCAAACGGATAAATCGTTGGTTGCACTATATTCCTGAAATTGGGTTAAAACTATGGGGGGGCATCCAATATTATTTTTTTTCCCAGAAAAATGTTTGTTGGAGGATCTCAAGAACTAGGGTTTTTGTCAACGAGGCACAATGCAATTTTTGAACAAATGGTCGATTTTGAAGAACATCGTGCCAAGAAATTCTGGGAATAGTGGTTGTTGGGTATGTGTTATATTCTTTGCATGGCACCATTTTTGGGAGGATTTTTGGCACATGTTTTTTCTCCATTGGTTTTCTATTTTCGATTAAGGAATTGGGGTTGTTGACTAATCCAGGTAATTGGATTATAGTTTTGGATGTCGCTGGCTCCTATATGTATATTGTATTGTAAACAATGTATAATGAGATGAATATAGAATATGTTGGTTTTCCCAATTTGGATTTCGAGGGGAAAAATATCTATGTAATGTGTGTATTTTCCATTTTATCTTTTATATTCTTTTATTGAAAATATGTTTGTAGTAAAATATTGTACAAGGTTAAAATATGCATTTGGTATCAGAGCAATTATTGGCTTCAAGGGGACTCCTTTGTGATCAAGGATTTGGATAGAGACTATGATGAGCCTTGTTACAATGGGATATCTGGGATATTGATTCTTCAAGTGAAGAGAAATGGCGAGCAGTTCGAAATTAGAGATCAATAAATTTAATGGGAAAAGTTGTGAGTTGTGGAAGCTCAATATGGAAGATATGTTGGTAGAAATAGATTAGTGGGTTGCGGTGGATCCAGGTATTGCACCTACAAGAAATTTAGCAGATGAATGAAAAAATTTGGACTAGAAGGTGAAGACCACAATCTGATTATGTCTCTCAGATTCAGTATTACTGAATGTGTCATGGGAAGCTACAACCAAGGAGTTATGGGATAAGTTGGGGAACTTGTATAAATCTAAGTCCCTAGTAAATAATTTGTTCTTGCGTAAAAATATGTATAACCTGAGGATGGGAGATGGAGACTCTATGATAGATCATATGAACTCCTTCAATAATGTGGTAAGTCAATTTTTATCTGTTGAGATTAAAAATTCATATGAAGATAAGTGTATTAGTTTATTGTTCTCTTTAACAGACTCATGGGATAGTATGGATGTGGCCATAGGTAGTAATACAACTGCCTTGAGTTTTGATGATGTGGTCTCATCCTTGCTATCGGAGGAGATGAGACGAAAGAAGATGGAAGGACAAAGCACAGATTCATTATTTGCAAGAGGACACTCCCAGGAAAGAAATATATATA